>JBAMIE010201377.1:0-11039 GCA_037177295.1 Kaempferia parviflora
TCCCAATCGTTTTATGACATAGAATTATAAGGTTTATATACTTCTGTTTGTCATTTCCACTTCTTTAATTAGCTTCCGATTTTCAGTTGGTATTTTTTTTTCTCATTTTTGTTAGTGTCACTTGTGGAATTCGACCTCCTTAATTAGGAGATACTCGAATAATTATATCAAACCCCAAGTGTTTATTCGTCATTTGTCTAATCCCTATTTGACAAATATATAATATAGTGAGAGAGAGACACACACACACAAGGCGCAAAGAGGGGGCGCGCCAGGATAACAAACTCATATATATATAGTCTTGATACCTACTTACCTTATAGTGTTCACCTTGTGAGCACCATGTGTAAATTTTTTTAATTTCTTTAGCTTTAATATTATAACCCAAACATTAAATCCTAAATTCTAAACTCTCTAAAAAAACCAATAAAGAAAAAAAAATATACTTTGTGCTCACATCAGAAAGTAGGATAATATATATATAGGTGGGGGATCTATTGGGCGCCTCGCATGGGTGCCTGAGTGCATGCAAGGTGTTTGTGCAAGGCTCCACTCAGCTGCCCACGCAGGATGCCTACGGAGAGTTTGTAGTGTAACACCCCTATATATATATAAATGATACCCACCTAAGAATTTTATGTCGCACACCTCGTGACATCTAATTTTTTTCAATTTAATTTTTATTTTATTTTATTTTATTTTATTTTATTTTTTTTTGCTTAATACTATGACAAAATCCTAAATGGTAAACCCACAAACTAAAAATAATAATAAAAAAACTACACACCGTCGTCACAGGTTCGAAGCAAAGGTTCGTAACATATCTTCAACCCTTTTATGAAAGGGTAACCCAACAAAAGTGAGCACTTCTTCATTTCAATTGGCTATGAAACATGTTAAGGAAAGTCTTGTGTATTTTTTTCCTCCTTCTCCGCGGTTAATACATAAACAATTCTTTTATATATGAAAGGATTAATTATAAATTTTGTCAGTTTTAATAAGTCTATGAGGAACATTCAGTTTTAGTAAATATAACATAAACTTTGAATCTTGTAACAATTTTATTTTTAAAAAATAATTAATGATAAAAATTAATTACTTAATTTTTCACGTGACGTCGTATAGAAAAAAGACAATCAATTTATTGAATTGAGAATGAGGCTATTTTATGTGGCAAAAAGGCGAATCGCTCGCCCTTATGGATGAGGCTATTTTAGATGTCTTAGGATGTTGATTTATAATAGCACTAGTTAAATCTTGTAGGATGTATTTCAATTTGATTAATGAATTTCTATTTGCACATAAATAAAATTGAGAATGTCCTAGTTTAGTTACAAAGTGATCAAGTTATTGGAATCTAGAAAATTCGTTCACGATCTATTGATTAGTTCTTTATGAAATAATTTTTCTAAAATTTGAGGATGCCTTCTCTCTCAAACTTTGAATTTAAATTAGTTTATCTCCAAACATCTTGTAGGGAGGGTTTTTATTAAAACTAACACATGCTGGAAGTATACAATATTAATGATTACTAAAAATTTAGAAAATAGTTAAATTTTAAAATTATATTATTGGTTCAATAGGTATAGTAGTGAAGATAATTTATAAGCGCTCCCACGGATGTGGTGTAGTGGTAAAGTACTTAGATGTAATCGAACCAAGCTAAGCCGAATAAGAGGCTCGACTCGACATTAGTTCATTATCCCTAAGCTTGAGGTCAGCTTGAGTTCAATTCAAGCTTTAGTTCTTAATTAAGCTCGTGATCGGCCGTAATAAAATTAAATAGCTCGAGCTCGACTAAAAAAAAGCTGGTTTAAAAATTAAACGAGCTTAGTTCGAGCTTGTTTAAGATAATTAGCTAATAATAATTAATAATATATTATTATATTTTTTATTTATGTGATTTATATATATCTATATATAATAAATGAGTCTCATAACAAACATATTCGCAAGCCTCTTAATGAACACATTCTCGAGCTCACGAATCAAATACTATTAAACTCGAGCTCGGCTCGATAATGTTTTCGAGCTTGAAATCAGGCTCGAACTCGGCTCGTTAATTTAATCAAACAAACTCGAACGAACATTTTTTTTGAACTGAGACCCGAATAATTCGTGAGCGGCTTAACTCGTCTATACTCCTGGACAAACTAGAGGGAGGGCCATCTAATCTCTAGGATTAGTTGGATGAAACTTGGAGATTTATGTGAGAAATATAAGCCAAGGTAGATAAGGATAGACTTCCCAAGTAGTAAATTGTATTAAAAGGGAATAAATGTAAGACAATGTGCTACTTTACACAAAAATTATAATTACATGAGTCTCCTTTCCAATAAATGTGATTTCTCTTTTGAGAAATAGAGGGAGCTTAAAAAAGTTGTAATAATATTTTTCGCAAGGAGTACAATTTTCTGAAGCAAAAATTTTAGGGACAACTTTGACAAGTTCAAGAATAAACAGATCAGGAATTTCTAAGCAGGGCTAACAAATTATGATTTTGATTAAAGATATCAGGAATTTAGAAGCAGAACTAGCATTGTAACAGATCGAGATAAGAATTCAAATTAAAATTTATGTAATTTGACACTAAATATAAATGAAAAAGATAAATTACTTGCACAAAATTCATGTAGAATGTTTCTTGATTTCCGCCTAAAATAATTTCCTCATTATCCAAGCTTTCTTATGTTGTTTTACAAACTATTTTGATAATATATTGTTCTTAAGTATAAGATAGCTAGCTCCGTGCATGAAGTTTACATTAATGTGGGTCCCAATGAAGGGTCTATGGTGCACATTCTTACTTTGCATTGTAAGAGACCATTTCTGTGACCTAAACTCGTGACCTTCATATCACACGACAACAACATTAACGTTATGCCAAGACATTCTTTACCCTTTTTTCTCTTTGTTCTTATATTAATAATCACGTCTTGAAATTTTATAAATATAACTTATATCCCATCTTATCCTTATAATTCTACAATTTGATTGTTGTCAAGATTTTTTTTTATGTTCATAATAAAGAGAATAAAATGTAGAATACTATTTTACTTTCCGTATTTTTGGAAAATAAAATTTTATTACTAAATTAGTTAATCTATCTTTTCTTAATGTTATGATTCATTAACTTGATATATCCCATTACTAATCCAAATCTCAGGCTAATAACAATTCATATATGTAGGAGCTAGTCACTCGCAATAACTATATTTACCTTTTTTGAATAAGTTAAATAAGTAAGTTTCATTTACTAAACTAATGTAAATTTTTGAAAAGCTGCCCTAACATTTAATGTTTCTCAAAAGTGTCGCCTGCCCTCACTTTATAAATCATCTCTTACTTTTGTCTTTCCTACCCAAAATGCTTCATTAAGTAATAATTATTTTTAGAAAAACAATTACCTAATTATTTTTATGGAATAAAAAATAGATTTTTATTTTAAAATTTTTAATCTATAAAGCAATTTTAACTAACATTATTTAATAGCTTAAACAACTAATTTCAAAAAGAAAAGGAAAATTATTTATATTTAGGTAGTTTCCTGTGTATGAATCCATTAATGATGATGCCTTTGTTTGTGACCCTATTTTTAAAATGATAAAAAATTTACCAATTTGT
Source organism: Kaempferia parviflora (assembly GCA_037177295.1). Classification (NCBI taxonomy): domain Eukaryota; kingdom Viridiplantae; phylum Streptophyta; class Magnoliopsida; order Zingiberales; family Zingiberaceae; genus Kaempferia; species Kaempferia parviflora. Next base: position 3,625 of record JBAMIE010201377.1, read on the forward strand.
TTTTAAAAGAACTTTGGTATAACTAAGTGTGCCCTCTACTTCTCTAAATCATAGAATAAACTTGTTGATAAAATCTATTAATTTGCATGTCACGAAATTAATGGGTTAGTATGAGCTTCATAATTAAGAAGTTAGTGAGCTAGTGCATTTTTCACTATCGAGTTAATAGATTTGTAATTATTTTTATGATTGAAAAGTTAGTGGGTTAGTCATTATTTTTAATGTTATTTTTTATTATATATTTTTTCTATTTATAAGTTGTTATTATTGACCTAAAATTTATCTCTCTTGCTACCTTTATATTCTTGGTTAATTTCCTATGTTAAAAAAATTGAATTATATTGTTTATTAAACAAAAGGACTAGAATGTATTCATGAGTGCGTTAGAAATTTAAATTTAATCTTTTTTACTTTTCAATTAAGTAGATCTCATCAAAACAACTCTTGATCAAACCATAACTCATTTTAACTCAATAAATAAATATATTAAGACATATTCACTTTCAAAAATCTAATGACACCTCTTATTATATTTGTCAAAATCTATTAAGTTTCAATCTTTAAAAAATTAGAAAGAAAAAGTAAATTTTATATAAGAAAATATTATGTTCATGGTGATCTGCAAATCCAAATAAGAAAATAAAACTAAATCTATACACATACATTGGGTCTTATTTTAAGTCTTAAAGCAGTTTATGTCTAGATACAAACTAAAGCTAGATTTGAATACATATTTTGTGGCGTAGTAGTGCTCTAAGAATACATATAATTTAGCTTTATTTTTTTTAATTTAGAGTTGATTTAATTAATTAGTTAATTTTGTAAATCAAAATTATTGCATGGAGGTTAAAGTTAGAGCTATCAATTTAGACGGTCTGTCGGATTAGTTCGTCCCATCAAATAATTTAAGTGGGTTGGATTATAATTTTATCAATCTATTTTAAGATGGTTTAGGCGGATCGACCTTCCTGAACTATGACCCGTCAGCTCGTGATGGACTTGGGTAGGCCCACGGGAAGAGAAAAAACTCTTTTAAAATTTAAAACTAAAATAGAAAACTTAATGAGCACATGAGTTCGACCAATATCTATAATCAAACTTAAAAATTTTAACTTTTTCTATATATATTTTTTATTTTTTGATAGGCTCGTAGGTTGGATTGCCTAATCCACAACCTGTCTTGGATTGAGTTGGATTAGATTAGATTAGAAATTTCTTAATCTGTTTTCATGGCAGGCCGGCCACCCTGTTCCACTATGCGCTCATTTGACAATAGTAGTTAAGTGCTATACTATTATCTTGGGAAGAAAAAAATGAGTGCACTTTAGAACATTTATACCATTTGTTAAAAGTTAAAAATTTATTCCCTTTTTGAAATTTTGACTAAAATTAATAGAGTTATAAACGAATCAACCATTGTGAATGAATTTAGTATTCGATTTGTTAAGAATTTATTTATTTTCATAAGTCAATTAAATTAAAAAGCTTCACTTATTAAACTAATATGCTTAAATAAATTTGTTCAACTCTTGAATATTCATGAACAAAAATTATGATACCCTATCAGCTGGCGCAGATGGTTCATACAGTGGTATTGTAATAAGTCTGGGTCAATTTCTATTAGGTGTGAAAGCTCCACGGGTTACCTTACCCCCTACATGTGCTACTGTTATTGGATGAAATCTCTCGTGATTTGTCTACCTCTATCTAGCTGGGGGCCGATGATACTTGATTACTTGGGGTGATCATTATTACCTTTTGTCACATATGAATAAGAAATTATGAACTATTCGTAAACAATATTCATGAGTAAAATTTATGAATTATGTTCATTAATAAATCTATAATCAATATGGAACTAAACAAAAATGTTCTTAATCAGCTAAACAAACTTAAGGATATAAAAGTTTCAAACAACTATACAAATTTAAATTGAGAGCTTAATAATATTTAAATATATCCAGTTCAAGTTAAACTTGAATCAATGGTAAAAAAGAAATCAAGTCAAACGACCGTTCGATCGTTTTAGTGATTTAGATTTGACTCAGTTCAATTATTTTATTTTAGATTATCTTATTAAATAAAATTAATTAATATACAATTTAACTTAGCTTGACTTATTTACTAGACTACTTTTTAAAAGTTACACGTGTGATCAGTTAGGTTTGATAAATATATATATATTTTTAACATTCAAATAGGAGTTTCTTAAGTTAGACCTTCCTTATCTGCATTAACATTTATTCCTATTTTAAGGAATTGTATTTCTTGTAGAATTAAATCTTTTAAATCTTTCCATGCATCTATAGTGTGAATAAAACTAGAGTGATGTCCCATCACTCATTTGCTGAAGAGAATCTTTGGAGCATGATACATGTCGTGCATATAAGTAAAGTACTTTGATCTATAGGTCGTACATATTATATTGAAACATTAGCTTGAGCAAGGTCAAATTTGACTCGAAAACGGACTCGACTCACCATGCCTACCAACCTATTTAATCTTAGGAGTGAATTAATCCACGAATTCTTAGGTGACAAGAAAGCATTGTTCATCAAAAAACTTATTCAAGTATAGCATTGGCAATTGTGTCTTTCTAAGTTCTTTTTGATTAGTTGTCATTTCTTTTGTTATTTCTCTATTATTTTGCAATTTTTTGTGATATTTTTTTAACTATTCTTTATGGAATCTAGATTGATGCAACATGTACATGCTGACTTTAATACACGGCCTAATCTGTTGTCTTGTTTATTATCAGTATTACCAACAGGAATCGTCAAAGCTCCGTCAGCAAATCAACCAATTACAGAGTACAAACAGGTTAGTCAAATCGACAGCCTTCTGGTACTTAATTTCCTTTCCAATAGAGTCCTTTAGGTATGATGGTTCATCAGAAACTTGCTGGGTGAGTCTCTCGCATCCATGAGCCTACGAGACATCAAGCAACTTGAGACAAGGTTGGAGAAAGGCATAACTAAAATAAGATCCAAGAAGGTAATCTGAATGCTTCTTGGAAGCTTATATGCTATGAGGATCTGATGTAGTGCTCACTTTATGTGATTTTATTTTGCAGAATGAGTTGATGCTTGCTGAAATTGACTATATGCAGAGAAGGGTAACCAGTATAAACTGAATTTGTGATATTTCTTGATTAAGTTCTGGCAAAATTTATTCAGTTAATGCATTATGTACACCTAATTATTGTTGTCAGGAGATGGAGCTGCAAAATGGCAATATGTACCTGAGAAACAAGGTGCTCTAACTTTTTCATCTGTAGGTGTAGATTTTTCTTCTGAAATAATTATATGGATGCCTGCAGCAGATAGCTGAGTATGAGAGAGCACAACAGATGACTGTATTTCCATCATCGACAACAACAATTGGGTACGAGGTGGTGCCACCTTATGATTCCAGAAACATGTTGCAAGTGAATAATACTATGCAGACTGATGAACAGTTTAACCACCACCAGCAGATTAATCTGCAACTGGGGTAGGAGCAACTTGATCTTCTCTATCTACTAGTTTCAAATTTTTATTATATCTTCATTCTTTCAGTTTCCTAAGCTTATTGACAGATCGAAATTTAATAGTATTAAGTATATATAAAAATGGTACCTTTCCTAACAATTTGAGGTATCTTCTGAAACTTTGAGAGAAGCTAATAGTATTCAAACTCAGAGACCTTACAAGCAAACTGAATTTCATTAATTGGAAGAACTAACTGAAATTTGTAGATGGCATAAATAAATATATCACTGTGTTTTTCTCAATGCCATTACTGTTCTTAATATTTGGATGAACAATTGTTTTGTTTTTGGCTTTTGTAGGTGAAATGAAACAACGGAGATGCTTCTGCAAATACATGTCTAATTAGTGCAACTAGTTATTATAGAACGAAACAAAATTAAAAAGTGTATGACCATGATTGTTGAACGTATATATAGTCCTCTCCATGTCCAATCCCCATGGTGCTTGGTAGAAGACCATTAAATATATATTTGCGTTTAAATAATCACTTTGTATGATTTATATAACTCTATATGTTGTACTATATAATATTGTCCTTTATGTACACTAACAAGTCTTTGTTTGAACTATATCGACTTTTCTTTCGTGGTATACTCTAATTAAAATATTGTGTTGGTGTTGGTCGCAGACCATTAAGTGCATATTTGCCTCTATAATCGCCCTTAATTGGAGTATATATGGTTGGGTTGGCTACCGTGAGGTAGATATTACTACAGTGGCTAAGGATTTGACAAAGCGAGAAAAATGCTCTCTTACAGTGGCCAATTACAACTTCTCGATTTAACTCCTCACATATAGTTGTGGGACCGGTTATATATACGGGGCCACTGAGGTGGTAGATTCCACCCTTTTTAATTAATTTGCTACAATATTTGCCTCCGTAATCATGTTAATCTTTGTTTGCGCCGGAAAGTATGTCAAGGTTAGGTTTTGACAAACAATAAGCTCATGTTGTATGATTTTTCACTCTATTTAGTTAGCAAAACCATCCTAAATAGTGTGCCTTCTTAGGGTAGATTTTGCCAAAAACACACACTATTTTTCTCCTATTAAATTGGGTTCATAAAACGAAAAGGTTTAGACAAATAGGGGCTAGCAATTAAAGACTAATCTTTATCTAAGATTAATAATAAGTATGTTTGTTGTCCTTCCACTAACAAGACAGCCTACCTTAGATTCGGCCACTCTATCCATTTCCTTTAGAAAAAGAAAGGAAAAAAATAAATAATCTTCATATTTCTTTAACTAAAAGCTATAAAGTACTAAAAAAAAAAGGAAGGCATGCATCAAACAAAACCGTCCTGCTCCAGCACCTCAAATGAAGTCAAAATAGTAATTAAAAATTAATTAATCACTAGTTATAGATATCAAGAGCATCTAATGAATTTTCTATCTAAAATTTAAAAAATAGATAACTATTTATTAAATTTAAATATCTATTTTTTACTACACAATATATTAACTTTCTTATAATTACCCTATCGCTATTTTTATTAATATTTTTTCATTTTTCCTATGTAATATTTATTTTTCATTACTCAATCTATTTCCCTTATTTTTTCTAAATTAAATAATATTTTAATATTTAGTAAATAAATTTTATTTTCTAAATTTAAAGAGGTAATATTCATTAAATTTAAATTTAAAAAATGAATAAGATAGTTGATGTAAAAAAATTTATATAAAATATAATATTTAAGGTAAATTTTATATTTAGAAAAGTTTAAGTGGATGTTTTAAAAATTTCTGTGGAAATAATGAACAGTTATAAGTTGTATAGTAGTAAAAAGTTGAATATGTCATCCCAGCGTTCTACGCGGTTGGTCTCATAACCATCTGTAAAAAGGTAAATTGGAAAATTATAGTTAGCCAGTGTGGAGGAGAGTATTTTTTCTCGATTTTATCTAAATTTAAACTCTTGTTCTATAATAACAACTCTACCCCGTACTAGCTAATTTAACTTTACCCGGTGTCAATAATAAAAAAAATTTGGAACCACCACGTTAGTGGTCCCCCTATGACTGTCTCATGTCATTGGGAGGAGGTTCAACAGGAACTCAATTGGCAGAGGTATGGACAGAAATCATCCTCAGAGACTGTAAAACCCTCTAACGAGAATCAATCCTGGACTATTTTGATCACTTTTCTAAATCTCTATAAACTGGGTTTGTCTAAAGGTCACCCGGTGTCAATAATAAGTTGTAGAGAATAAGAGAGAGAGAGTAAAATGACCATTAAATGAGAATTGGGTGCGCCACTCATCTGCATTAAGGAACAGTACAAAATTGAGTGACCATATTGGCTGCCCCAAAAGAAAAGCTTTGTTGCGTCTTTAGATTGTGGGAATTTCAAAGTCTAGTTTCAGAATAGGAAAAGGAACATAATTCATCATCATGCCACAGAATATTAAAAAAAAATATATTAAAGAAAGTAATTATTTTTCTATCCCAAAAAAAGTTATGACTTTGTTTTCAAAACGAAAAGAGAAAAAATTTATATCTTTATTACCTCCCTCAAGCTCCCAATTCCTCTGCTCGCTACTGCTGCTGCTGCTGACTTTTGCCTGCTTCTTCCACCTCTCTCTCAGTGCAGAGAGCCAGAGCTTCAGTTTTTTTCTCCTTATTAGAAGGGCTTTTGTTCTTCCACTGGATGCAATGGAAAAGGAAGAGCTCGGTAGCAGTAGAAGCGCCTTCAGCTGTGCCGATGGAGCGGCGGCCGCTGCTCCGACGCAGGCCTCTCCGACCCTGCTGACGGCCAAAGCCTGCGAGGCGACGCCGTACCCGACGACCTTCGTCCAGGCAGATAGCTCCTCCTTCAAGAAGGTGGTGCAGATGCTCACGGGCTCCGCCGAGACTGCAGCGGCGGCGGCGGCCGGGAAGGGGCAACCCCAAGCTACGGCGGCGGCCAAGGCCACCGGCCCCAAAAAGCCGTCTTTCAAGCTCTACGAGCGGAGGAACATCCTCAAGAACCTGAAGATGCTGAGCCCTCTGATGCCGGCATTTCTGTGCTCCAATCCCAATTCCCCTGGCGGCGCCGCTGGATTCTCTCCCCGGAAGAGGCCGGATCTCCTGTCGCCCAGCATGCTGGATTTCCCCTCCTTGGTTCTTAGTCCGGTGACGCCCCTGATCCCGGATCCCTTCAACCGGCCGCAGCCGCACCCGAGCTCCGAGGCAGCTAAGTGGGCAGAGGACCTTGCCATCGCTGGAAAAGGGTTCTACCTGCACCCGTCGCCCGGGGCCGCCCACGATATGGAGCCGCCCCGGTTGCTGCCGTTGTTCCCGGTGACGTCGCCAAAGGTCGTCTCCTCTGAGTTATCCCTTGCCACCCCTGACTCTGCTACTTAGAGAAGCAGAATTCCTAAGTTAACTTAATGCTTGCTCTTCTTCAGCTGCAATTGTATGATTTGTTCTTAATTTCCAATCTATGATTGAAATTACCAGCATGAGAAAGAGTGATCATCTACGTGCCTTCCAATATTTCTTCAGAAAGAACAAAAAAAATTGATAACTAAACTCGTTGAGATTATGCACTGAATTTGACTTGAATACAACAGTTTATGGGAAATTCGAAGCGAACAATTCAAACAGATTACAAATCTTTTATTCTGCATTTGTATTTGTACCTCACATAATGAGCCAAGACAGATCTTTTGGATTATACTGAAAAACAAAAGAACTACTAAAGAAAATTCAGATCTTTTATCGCTGCTTTTGTTGGGGAAAGGTGGACTATCACGAGGGTGATAAATCACGTAAAATGGTTGAAATGGTGAATTGTACCGAAGTGCAGGGATCTATGCCCCTTCAACTCCGATATCCAATGGAGCAAATCTGCCATGCACGACTAAGTTGCTTAAAGCTAAGCAGCAAGAAACTTGTGTCTTGT
>JBAMIE010201404.1:0-11034 GCA_037177295.1 Kaempferia parviflora
AAATAAATAAATAAATAACTACTCTTATCTATAATTTTTATTTTTATTGGATAATTCTTATCCTTATCCGCAGATGGGTTGGGGTTGATCTTCAACAAATGTAGAATGAAAGAAGCTGAATGTAGAACAAGAATTGGTTGATCATCGGGGTTTAACTAATAAGTTTATCACTGGCTTGAGGCAATTTTTAAATGTTGCATCTAGTCAAGTTGAGCATATGGATGACAATAAAATAAGATATCCATGTAGAAAGTCTCACAATGGTAAATTTTTACCCTCCGATAAAGTTGAAGAATATCTTTATGGATTTGATTTTACTCCCAATTACTATAATTGAATATCTTATGGTGAACTATTCATATATGATGAGAATTATGATCGAAACATACAAGTGTCAATTAGTGATGATCAGAATTATTATAATCAATGAAATCCACATCAGAGGATGGTGATTGATGCAGCAAGTATGAGCATTATTAGGGTATTAATTTAGAGTCAGTGACTCTCCATAATGTGCATTTTAAGCCTAGATTGCTTAAGGGTTTATTCGAATTTAATTTAAGTTTAAACACAACACATTTAAGTTGATGAAGGATACGTTTTTTATGTGATACCTTTTTTTCAACTAGACCTTTAGATTAGTGTATAATTTATTCAATCTCTCATTTATGAAAAACTCTCAAAAATCTTTAATTAGCATACAATGATATTCTTCATCTGTAGAATATATTAAATAATTGGACTATTGAACCATTGGATTGGATTGGATTGATCTAGTTACAAAACATGGTCAATTATAATTGCTAGCTTAAGGATCTTAAAAATATGGTCACCCCTATCTTTTATTTTTAGACTTTTCTTGTTACTATTGTAGTTCATGTTGGTGTCGGAAGTACTAAGATCAAACATTATTTTGATAATGACAAAGGGTTTAAAGTTAAGCTTATTATGTGAACTAATGTGGTTTATGAAGTGTGCATGAAAGTCCTAGGTAAACTAGGCACGAAGTCTTGACCTGCAGGGTTGAGCAAAGAAGTCTTGGCGAGTGAAGCCGAGCAAGAAGTCTTGGCGAGTGAAGCCGAGCAAGAAGCCTTGGCGAGAGAAGCCGAGCAGAAGTCTTTGCCGAGCAAGGACAGCGGACAGGAGTCGAGACAGGTCGAGAATCGGACGTCGTCGAGTTTCGGGTCTTCGGAGGTCGAGCAAAAGTCCAACCGGAGGTGCCGGTTGACAAAGGTAATTTCTCCTGAGTAGAGTAGGTGAGTACGCGTTCCCCGAAGAGAGAACAATAGGCGTCGGTCCGACCTAGAGTTTCTGGTGAAACCTGAAAGTCAGGACAAAGATAGCACTAGCTGTAAATTCCTTTGTGTATTATTTGTGCTAACTTGTTGTTGCAGGAAGAAAATGAATTAAGATAAAAGAAGTCAGCCTTCGGTCAGCTCACGCGTGTACAGGTGCGAAGGCGCCCTCAGCTGACGAAGGCGCCCTCGGCACAGGCGGAAAGGCGCCCTCAAGGGCTGAAGGTCCCCTCGTACAGATAAACTTCGTGGATGAAGTTTGATCTGCTAGCTGCCGTGTGGAAGCGCGAAGGCGCCCTCAAGGGCTTGAGAGCGCCCTCAAGCAGATTAAATTTGACTTCGCACGGATAAAACTTGACCAGTTCGGCGCTAATCCATGACCAGCTGGAGGTGCCCTCAAGGGCCTACAGAGTTTATAATAAACAAACCCTGAAGGTTGAAGAAACCTCTAATGTGATTTTTGATGAAGAAATACAACATAATCCAATCAACCAAGCTGACACAATCAATCCAACTAATTTAACCAACCAAGAAGATGATGAGTCTAAACCAGACCAAATTCCTAATCTATCAATTGGGCAAAATCATGACTTAACTGAACTAATTCTTGAACCTACCTTAGATTCATCTACTGAACCAATTCTTGAATCAGATCCATCAGTATTACCTCAGGCTGACTTAAGATCTAGGATAAAAATCAATCACCCAATAGATCAAATTTTGGGTGACCCAACTTTAGGCGTCAGAACTAGGTCTTCCTATAGAAACCTAAGTCAAGTAGTACTAATTTCCAAAATTGAACATAAGACTATAGAAGAAGCCGTACCCAACCAGATTGGATCATTGTTATGCAAGAGGAACTAGCTTAATTTGAAAGAAACCAAGTCTGGGACTTAGTACCAAAACCAGTGGATAAGTCCATTATAGACACTAAGTGGGTCTTTAGGAATAAACTTAATAATCAGGGAGAAATAGTTAGAAACAAAGCCTAATTAGTAGCCAAAGGCTTTAGTCAAGTTGAGAGATTAGACTATGATGAAACTTATGCCCCTATAGCTAGACTTGAGTCAATCAGGATGTTTCTAGCCTATGCAGCACATAAAGGTTTCAAGTTATATCAAATGGATTTTAAGTCAGCCTTTTTAAATGGGTTCATAAAAGAAGAAGTTTATGTAGGTCAACCACTTGGATTTGAGGATTTAGACTACCCTAACCATGTTTTCAAACTTAGAAAAGCCCTTTATGGTTTGAAACAAGCACCTAGGGCCTGCTATGAAAGACTATCTACCTATTTAGTTTCTAAGAGTTTTAACCAAGGTTAAATTGACTCCACCCTATTTGTTAAAACCTTAGAAAAAGATATCTTTATAGCCCAAATTTACGTGGATGATTTAATTTTTGGCTCAACTAACTCAAATTTTCTAAAAGAATTTATAAAAATAATGAAAAGTGAATTTGAAATGAGCTTAGTAGGTGAACTAACATTCTTTTTAGGACTTCAAATTAAACAAATTAGAGATGGTAATTATGTTCATCAATCCAAATATGCTAAACAACTAATAAAAAAATTTAAATGGAAAACACAAAAGACATAAATACCCCCTTGGCAACAAATGTAAACATACATAAGACCCTGAAGGAAAGCCTGTAGACTTAAAATATTATAGAAGTGCCATAGGAAGTCTTCTTTACTTAACTATCAGTAGACCTGATATTTTATTTGTAGTAGGTATTTGTGCTAGATACCAAACTTGTATTAAGGAGTCCCATTTAAGTGCTATAAAAAGAATACTTAGATACATTAAAGGCACAATAAAAGTAGGTATTTGGTATCCTAGGACTTCTTATTTTGAATTATTAGAGTACTCTGATTCTGATTATGTAGGATGCAAATTAGACAGAAAAGTACAAGTGGAAGTTGTCAACTATTAGGACAGAGTTTAGTTAGTTGGTGTAGTAGAAAGCAACACTTTGTTACCTTATCTACAACTGAAGTAGAATATGTTGCCTTAGGAGAATGTGTAGCACAATTGTTTTGGATGATGCATACCCTTAAAGACTTTAATTTAAACTATGCTAACACTAAGGTTTTTATTGATAATATTAGTTTTATTAATCCTACAAAAAAAATCCAATTTACCATTCTAGAACTAAACATATTGAGATAAAACATCACTTTGTTAGAGACCACGTAGTTAGGGGTGAAATTGTCCTTCAACGTATAGAGTCCAAATCCAACTTAGTCGACTTTTTTACTAAACCCTTACCAAAATCTGAGTTTAGTTCACTAAGAAGGCAGCTTGGAATGTGCTTAATAGAATAGATTGTTTTCCTATTAAATTTGTTTTCAATTTCTAAATACGTTGATCTATTTTTTTTCAAAATTTATTTTTCTTTCTTCTAAAAATCTTTAATTTTTTTCTTCTTAGAATTATTTTTAAAATTACCCCCTTCAAAACTAGGAGTTTTCTTCGAAATGGACTTAGCCTAGGCTCTAACCTTAGCCTGCATGATCCTATAGATTTAGAAACCAGCATCTCACAAGCACATTAGGATTAACTTGATTGACAATCTAGAATGGGTTGAGATTCTTAGGAACATGCCCTATACTTAAGATGCTTTAAATCAGTGCATCATTACAAGTTGAGGGTGATATAAATACACTTTTAAATTAATTAAGACATGTAACCTGATTTATCTTAGCTACTTTTAAGTGTTATACTTGACTTGACTAATCCAAGTGAAAGCTACTGTTTATAACAGTTAGTGAGTAACCAAAAGGGTTAGACAGATGCATAGGATTTTGATCTTTGTATACTTAATTTTTTTTTTTCAAAAATAATTGATTGTTTACTTTAATATTACCCCTATTCATGCTTGGACTCTAGCTTGGGTGTTTAAAGTTATCTCTTTTACTTAGAATTTATTGCTCTGATACCTTCCTTTCCTTTATATTTTCTTTTTTTGATATATGACAAAGGGGGAGAGAATAGTTCAAATGTTAGTACTTTAAATTTTTTTTCAAATGTTAGTATTTTAAACTTTTTCAAATGTTACAAAAGTTAGTACTTTAAACATTTTCAAATGTTAGTACTTTAAAAGTACTCTAAATTTTTTTTTCAAATGTTAGTACTTTAAAATTTTTTCTTTAACAAAATTTTAAATTGATGGTTGAAAAATTGATTTTCTTTTGTTGAATTAAAACCATTTTTTTGGTTAAAATTTATTTAGCTTTTAAAAGATAACATGGACTTCAGAAAACTATTCAAACGGTAAAGTTAACTGTTAAAGCTAAAAGTCTGAATATTTTCAAAATTAATTTTTTTAAAGAAGTCAAACCAGTGTTTTTCACTCAGTTTAAAGTTGACTTAAAGTTGACTAATTCAATTTTTAAAAACTCTTCTTCTTCTTCCTTAAAATACAAATGGTAATTTATTTAGGGGGAGAGTATTTATTAAGGGAGAGACTGTAAAGTTTTTTTTTAAGTAATTGTTTCTGCTTAACTTTAAACTAGGGTTGACATAAATCAAAAAGGGGGAGATTGTTAGTGCCGGAAGCACCAAGATCGAACCTGATTTTGATAATGGTAAAGGGTTCAAAGTTAAGGTTATATTGTGAACTAATGTGGTTTGTGAAGTGTGTAGGAAAGTCCTAGGTAAGTTAGGCACGAAGTATTGACCTGCAGGGTTGAGCAAAAAAGCCTTGGCAAGTGAAGCCGAGCAACGAAGTCTTGGTGAGTGAAGCCAAGCACGAAGCCTTGGTCCGGGAGGATTGAGCAGAAGTCTTTGCCGAGAGAGGACTGCGGATGGGAGTCGAGACGGGTCGAGGATCGAACATCATCGAGTTCCGGGTCTTCGAAAGGCGAGCAAAAGTCCAATTGGAGGTGCCGGTTGGCAAAGGTAATCTCTCCTGAGTGGAGTAGGTGAGGACACATTCCCCAAAGAGGGAAGAGTAGGCGTCGGTCCGACCTAGGGTTTCTAGTGAAACCTGAAAGTCAAGACCAAGACAGCTCTTGCTGTAATTACTAAATTCTTTTTCGTATTATTGTGTACTAACATGTTTTTGTGGTAAAGAAAAGGAGTTTAAAAGAAATAAAATCAGCCTTCGGTCAACTCACGCGTGAAGGTGCCCTCGGCGGGCGAAAGCGCCCTGAGCACAGGAGGAAGGCGCCCTGGAAGGACTGAAGGTGCCCTCCGGCCGATAAGTTCGAAGCACGTAAAGAGATATAGAATAGGGACCCAAAGTCGATCTCTCAAAAGAAACTAGTAATGGATGTTTAACCTATAATTCAACTCTTTTTTTTTTTTGGGTTTTCTCTTGATAAAATGGGGGTTTTGAGTTTCTTAAATCTGATCTAATGTAGAAAATAAACCTAACCAGCTAAATCGACATGAAATCTAAATCTAACTTGAATTAAACTAAGCAAGAATTTAATTCAAACTATCATTCACGCAAACTCAACAAAATTAATGCATTGAAAGAAAGTAACACTATTAAAAATGAAATTGCACAAGACTAAATCTAACAACTATCTATGAACTAAACTAGAGCAATGTAGATTCAAAAGCAATGCTAAAATAGAATTAAATTAGCATGAACAGTAAGAACACAGAATTAGAAAGAAGCCAAACAACTCAATTCACAAATCTAATTCAAATCCTCTTCTTCATGCCGTCACACGTGAATCAACCCAAGAACACTTGAAGATTGCATTAGAAACTCATTCGACACCATCAACACAGCTCCAACAGTTCGGATCGCGCTGAAGAACACTTCAACGAACCACAATCTGCTAGCTCTGTTTTCTTCGTGGAAAAAGTTGCCGATTAACGAAGAACGCTTCGTTTGAGATGTTGTCGATCTGTGGAATCCATCACCCGCCATCTCTAGGTCACCATGAACCAAGATGGAATGCTGTTGAAGCTCACCGGCGAAGGAACCACTGTTGCCGATGAAGACCTCTTCAAAAACAGAGAGTTCTCGCCGAGAGAGAAGGGCTTGAAATTCCGATCACTTCCGGTCGAATTCCGCCGAGGAGAAGGTCGTCAGAGGTAGCTGAATTTGTCACTGATGAAGAGGGATCAAAACCATATCTGGAGATCGAGAGGGGACGCACACGCCGCGAGCGTGGAAGACTGGCATCGTAGATGAACAGTGCGCAGTTACTGTTCATCCGTGAGAGAGGAAGGTTTTATACCCGGTTCATTAAACCGGGTTTATTTCCAATCCCATCCGGTTCAACTACAATTTGGGTCCGGTTCAGCTGAAATTAGGTTTTGGTGGAAATGGTTGAGCTCGGGTTGAATCCATGGGATTAATTTGGGGTCGTATCAAAGTGGTTTGGTTCTAATTTGACTTCCAATTGATGAAATAGGCCCAATCTTGACTTGGTTTGGTCAACTTGACTTGAGTCTATCATCCTACAAGGCCACATTCAAATAATGCATAATTAATCATGAAATACAAGGAAAATTAGCATTAAGCCTGATAAATTCTAAAATCATAAATAAGGCCAAAAGCATCATTATTCAAGCAAATTGATTCAATAATCACACACAAACCAACCAAAATGACATGCTAAATAAATGAGTCATCAAATTCCCCACACTTATCCTTAAACGCCCTGTGCAAGTAAATAAAACAAAAGAAGCAACTAAAATGACACCCAATAAATATTCTTAACCATATTTAGGAAATAATGGAAGCAAATTACCTAAAATTGTCAAACTCTAAATCCTATGCATTCATTGACTCAATTCTCACACTAGTCAACATCTCAATGAATTCAATTCATCATGAATGAACTTTGAAATGATATCCATAACTACATCCTTACAAGATAGTTTTTGGTGGCTCTCAAACTAATCTCGCATGTATTTAATAGTGGAGAGCTCTCAAGCAACTAATGTTTCATATACTACCATAAGCTTGCTTATCTTCTATTCTTCACCACAATCATAGATATAAATACATCATTATGAAGGACATCACGAGAATAAAATGAAGCCAAATAGCGCAAAGTTTCACTTTAAATGAACATAAGAAAATCATGGAATTGACAATGGTGGAAGATATGGATACATCAAAGGATATGTAACTGTGTGAACAACTCTATTTCCTTTGTGAAGCTCATAACATCATTTGTTAGCCTGAAGCTAAACATTCTATTTGATTCCCGTAGTCACTTGATACTTAACTTGTCATCGCACGAAATTGGCACATGTTCCTTTTAAAGTCACTACCCAAACTTGCCATCCAATCTCCTTCAAAGCTTGTTGTGCCAATTTGCATCATAAGTTTGACTCAATTCCACTATCTGATGTATTCTCTAGCTTTGGCATTTCAAAACATATCACTTCAGCTTGAAGTTACATCACATAATACTATCTTGACACATCATACTTGGACACGAAAATTTCAGTTTCAGCTCCTAAAGGTTTGCAGCTAATTCCAGCATAGTTTAGCTTCTAATTCCTGTTCAAACTAATCTATGGAGGGCAATTTAGAAAGAATGCCATTTTTTTCTCAAAATCAACACATTTTCACTTAAAGTTATGCATGAATTAAAGTTTGTATAAGGATTTTGGCACAGCTTCGGCACATCATAGATTTTCAGTAACCCACTGTTTCCGGTTTCACTTCCAGCTCCAACAATTTCTATCCTTGTTTACATACACTCAAGTTAGCTTGCCTCCATTCTTTATTTCCGAAGCAATTTCCAGAAATTTCACAGCTCCAGTTTTCAGTTTTAGCTTGTTCAGTTTTCAGTTTCATCTTCATCTTCTTCCATCATTTCTGTTCCAACAATTTCAACTACTCGAAATTACCATTTCTTATCCAAAATACCAGCATCCTACTTGATTTCTTTAATGCCTTGATGTTTCTTTTAGTTTCTTGATACAAACTTGGCACGAATCAAACTTCTAGCTTCAGCAAACAGCAGTTCACAATTTTAAGAGTTTGCACTGCTTCTAATGTCAATCCATTAGCTTAGCTTTAAGCAATCTCTTTTATTGATTTCCAGCTCAAATTCAACACTTCCTTCTTCAGATTCAGCTTCCGGCACTTGCATTTCATCCATATCAACTTCAGTTCCGAATTTTACAGGAGCTTCAGCAATAATTCCAGCAGTCAAGTTTCAAATTCACAGCTTCAAATTTCAGAAACAATCTCAGCTTCAAGTTTCAAATTCACAGCTTCATCAATAGCACACTTCATCCTTCATCTCATTGATTCTTTAAAGTTTCATAACCATTTTTCTTTACCAATACTAGAGCTTTATTGAAGTTTTTCTTTGATTTAAAACTAGCTACCAGTTCTTGATACACTTTTGGCACAAAATCGTAGCTGCACAACTTGAATTCCAGCACAGTTTCAGTTTTACAGCTTCATCAAATCCAGTTTCATAGCTCTCTTTCAAAGCTATTAAATGCTTCACGAATCAAGTACTACTCTTCAAATTCTGTAAATTAAAGAATTCCAGCACTTACATTTCAGAAACTTGTAGTTCCCATATTTCCAGCTTCAAATCAGAACACAAACTCAGTTTTGGCATCACTCTTTAACTCTCCTGCATTTCAGATACAAACTCTAAGTTAGCCAGCAACTCACAGTTTCTGGAATCACAGCACAGTTCATTTTTTCAGGAAGCAAAGCTTGATACAAACTCCAAGTTTTCTAACTAATTTCAAATTCCAGCACTTTCCAACTCTTGCAAGTCTTGTCCAGCTTCTTGTTTTAGACTTCACAATTGAAAACTTGTATTTCAGCATCTTACAATGCCAGATCCTAGAATGCCATTTGTTATACAAAATGCCAGATCCTCACTTTGTTTCTTAATTTCTTTGATGCTTCCTCTAGTTACTTGATACGAAATTGGCACAAACTTATTCTAAGGTTTGCATTTTCAACTCACAATTAAACTCCAACTCCTTAGAA
Source organism: Kaempferia parviflora (assembly GCA_037177295.1). Lineage (NCBI taxonomy): Eukaryota > Viridiplantae > Streptophyta > Magnoliopsida > Zingiberales > Zingiberaceae > Kaempferia > Kaempferia parviflora. The sequence goes on from JBAMIE010201404.1 coordinate 9,234, forward strand.
TCTTAAATCACTACTCATTTATGGTCTGCATCCTTGCTTACACATTCCCTGCTCACAAAATTTCAGTTTGATAAAACATTCTAAGGAACCCTTGATCTCTTCACTGTCCTTGAACTTCTTGCTATAGATGATTCTTTTGATACCTTCCTCATGTGTATCACAATCTAATTTCTGCTCTTCCAGTACTGAATTTTCAGCAACCAACTTCCTACATTCCAATTGACATATTGCAAGCTCTCCCAGACCTAGCTATTCATGCATTCCTTTCCAAACACCCACACTCTGGAAATGACATATTAAGTCTTCATTCAACAAATTAGCACAGCTTTTATGCACAACATTATTTACACCAAAAACTGTCTTGAATTCCTCTCCTTTAATTCAGCAATTCAATCCTTGTAAGCTGTAACATTTCTGTAAACACTGCACTTCATCATTAGACACTTAAATCTTGAAAGCATCTTTTCACTAATGACAACAACCAATCAATTAGAGTCTAATCAAATTCTGTGCATGCCATTAATTTAACAGCCCTCCAGGGAAATCATTTGGCACATTTGATACATGACAATTGCTATTGAAACATGGTAATTCTGAAAATGTATGAAAATACACAATCCACAGCTAGCTGCAGTCTAGCTGTCTATATTCTGAAATATCACTATAATCCATTAAAATTCAGCAACTATCACCAAGGAAGCAACTCAAATTGATCCTTCCATGGAGAGCGGTCCACAATTTCATAATTATTTCCAAACAACTCCAATCCTCCCCCACACTTAGATTTTGGCCGTCTCGGTCAAATAACATCACAAAACCATTAAAATATCCATATCTAAAGAAGAGGTAAAAATACGATGAGTACAAAGAGAATCAAAAGAAAATGTGATGATAAAGAGTAAGAAAGTCCAAAATGTGTAGGTGGGTAGTATAAAGAGTTATCCTTCATAAGAACGATTTAAATTTTACTCAAATAGCTTGGAAAGAATCAAAGCAAGTTCTAGAGTATCAATCACACTAGTGCCTGGCTTAAACCTTACTAGGACTAAAAATTATCATTTCAAGTCATTCAATCCAAAAATCCAACACAAAGAGTTAATTTCATGTAATTCGTGAATCCAAGACGCAATAAATCCAAGAATGGCAACCAAATTTAACTAACTACCAAAATCTTCTAACATGATATAAAAAAGTTCGAAGAGTGCCATTTATTCCTAAAAAAAACTGAAAACAAGCAAAGATTGAGGTATATACAATTTATTTACAAAATAAAAATTAAAACCATGCCAAAAGCAAACTAATATTTATTCATCCATGAAAAATAAAGAAGTGAATATATACAAATAAAAAGAGTGTAGAATGGAACAAACTCCCCTTTAAGTTGGGTAGATAGCCTCTTTATAGTCCAACTCCTCCATGATCAAGCCGTTAATCTCTTCATGAAATTTCTTTAGCCTTTGCCCATTCACCTTGAAAATTCTTCCACTTGATATTTCCTGAATTTCAACACATCCATACGGAAAAACATTAGTAACACAATATGGCCCTTCCCATCTTGATTTCAACTTACCTTGGATTAATTTAAGGCAAGACCTAAATAAAAGCACTTTATCATCTATTTGAAAATTTTTTACCATAATATGCTTATCATGAAAAATCTTGGTCTTCTCCTTATATATCCGTGAGCTTTCATATGCTTCTAGTCTAATTTCCTCAAATTCTTAAATTTGTAATTTTCTCTCTTCTCCTGCGGTGCTAGCATCAAAATTACAAGCCTTGACTACCCAATAAGCTCTAAGTT
>JBAMIE010201420.1:0-22982 GCA_037177295.1 Kaempferia parviflora
TTCCTTGATTCATAGTTTAATATTCGAAATACTTTGTAGGTGGATAAGGGGAAGATTCATCAAGTGCTAACAAAAAACAAACCTGTCAAAGACACGGTCCGTTGGTGGAGGAGCTTTAGGAGCTACGCGGCTTCGTTGGGGGTGGTGGTCAAAGTAGAGGCTTCGGGTGTGGAAGAAAAACCAGAGGAGAGTTGAGGAGATGGCGCACGTGGAAGAGAAATTAGAGGAGAGGATAGGAGAGGGCACAGGTTCAATGTGTCGTGGAAGAGCTTTGGAGCGAGGAAGAGAAATCGGAGCAGAGGAGAGGAGAGGAGAAGGCGCGGAGTGGAAGAGAAGTTGGAGGTTAGGACGCAGCGTGGAAGAGAAGTCAGATGTTAGGGTTTTTACCTTGAAGTAATAGAAGATTGGGATAGAGCGAGGCTACTGTGTTACTCTTTTATTCATGTAGGCAGGGATGACTCATTTCCTGCGCGTTTCGTGCGTTTGTTTTTTTAGAATATCATTTCTCTTTTTATTATTAGATGGGGGGAGAGAATTTTTTTATTATTAAAGGAAGGAAAGAGAAATATTATTTTAATATTTAGGAAATGAATTATATTTTTTAAATTTAAAGAAATACTATTTATAAAATATATATTTAATGAATGAATAGGGTACATGGTGAGATATCTTTTTTATATAAAATATAAAATAAAAATTTAGTTTAGGACGTGAATGTTCTGAATCAAACTATCCGAAGATCTAGAATCGATTAATTCTGAGATATATGATCCTGTCATGTATTCATCCCATCAAATAAATCTGAAAAACAAATCGGCATACACAATCTGACAGCACAATATACCAGGTTTGCAAGTATAATTGCAGAAGTCCAAAAGTGTACTGTTGGAGAAACGAACTCACGATACTGCGACTCTCATCACGCCCCCGTGGAACAACCGTTATAAATCATAGATGTCATCGTATCAAATAGTTGCTATAATTAGAATCGTTAATGTGAATTAGATTCGTCTCCCGTTAAACAATTTAAAGACATTGAATTAAAATTTTACCGATTTAAAGGTGAGCTTAAACGAGTCAATCGGGTTTACGGGTGGGTCCCGACAGACCGAAGTGGGACAGACGCCAGTTGGCTTGCAGGATTGAGAATTATGATTGGCCTGTCTTATCAGTAATATGTTAATGCTTTTGACTATTTTAATTTTCGATTTTGCCCAAATCTTTTTAATTTTTCATTTTGCTTAAAAACAAAAAAACAAAATTTGGAAAAAATACTTTCCACAGGCGAAATACAATAATATTAGAGTTCGCGCCTCTAATATATGCTCGGCCTCGCTTCGTTGCCCTCTCCGGCCGGGCAAAAACCCTAGGCGCGAAGTCCGGTAGGCATCGTTGCGGTGCTGTCGCCCTTTTCCTTCTTGATCTACCCGCTGGAAAGGAGAGGAGAAGAGTTGGGAGAGGGATCGATAGCAGTGCTGCTACTCTTCGTCCTCCAATGAAGGGACGCCCAGCGAAACGCCCTAAGCTGCACCAAAGGTACTCCTTTTCTCTTTCCTTTCTTGTTCGTTTCTGCTCTGTGTCCAAGGAAGCGCTACATAGAGAAGCAAGTTGTGCTTTTGCAGAGGGGAGGATGACTTTTTACCGGGTAACATTGTTGAAATAGAGGCTCACAACTTCATGACTTATAAACACCTCAAATGCCAGCCTGCCTCCCGCCTCAATCTAGTCATAGGTCCCAATGGCTCCGGGAAGAGTTCTCTCGTTTGTGCTATTGCTCTAGGACTCGCAGGAGAACCCCAGGTCTCTCCCCCGCTTTATCACCATGCTCGCTGTGTGTGTCTGCACGTGGATGAAATTTAAATGAGATTTTTTCCCCTCTCTGTTTCAGCTTCTCGGAAGGGCTTCAAGTATTGGAGCATTTGTGAAGCGGGGTGAAGAATCTGGACACATAAAGATATCTTTGAGAGGAGAGACCGAGCTTGAGAAAATTGTGATCACCAGGAAGATTGACACGTCAAACAGGTCCGAGTGGGCCTTCAATGGTATTATCTTTTGATGCTACTCATTAAAGGACAAATTATGTATGTTGTTCTGTTCTAAGTATTTTGGATATATGAAATAGGATATAAAATTGCTGTTAGTTAAGAAAAAAAGATATAAATTCACTGTGCAAGTTTTAGTTATCTTGGATTATTATTCAGCCTAAACGGATAGCGATGATGATATTGTTAATAGGGTAAGAAATGAATGATTGAAATTTTATGAATTTTGGTGTGTGATTTCTGTATTCTTCCTAGGCTAAATGAACAATTTTATATGCCACTATACTTTACTGACCATAATGTAGAGTGTGTGATTGTTGAGAAATAACATGTTCAAAAGGTTGATAAATGTGAAAATGGATGTGCCTTGTTACTGGAAAGTATAAAATAAAAATTCTAACGATCAATTAACAGCTCAATCAAATGATAAAATGAGAGGAGTTAAGTTGTGGCGATACAAACATATTCAAAGACTGCTAATAGATTCTATGATTATAAGAGGTGAGGCTAGTAAAGTAGAATGTGTAAAGGGAAGAAAAGAAGGACAAAGTAATTATTAATTGATATAATAAATTATGATTTAATTAATTTAAATATTACTAGTGATATAACCCTGCATGGAGTTAATGGAGGTATAAGATTCATATAATTGAGAAAAACACCGTTTGATGGTGATTGTAGTTTAGTTGTACCCATGTATTACATACCAAAGCCTCTTAGTTATCCAGTTCTTATAAATTCCTTACTACTAGATACCACCAATAGGAAATGGATATGTTTTGCATAATTTCAAACATGATACATTTCCATCATGGTAGATTATTTTTCATACCCACATGAATTGCTAAATATCACTGGAATGTGATTATCATGGAAAATTTTTGTTACTGATTATCCCTATTAAGTAAAGATGAATGCTATTTCATGGGATTTTTTGTATGAAGGCTACCTCTGGTTTTTTTATATTCTTCATTGTATGATTATTGATGTACAATTACACAAGGGTCTGAATTTATACAGTAAACAATATATTGTTAAACAAATTGGAAATAGTAAAACTTTTAATTATTAAATTTGAACCATATTGGTGCAATTGGATAGTTTATTACTTATTTATGTGCAAGAAAATAATTTTCAATTATATTTGCATATGTTTTGTAGATTCATGCAGGCTACTTCTGATCCCTCCTTTGAGATAATAGTTGTTGATTAAGAATCACCCACTAGTGGGCATTTCATGAAGCCCTTGATCAAGTTGTATCCACTATTGCTTGAATCAGTTGATTAAGGTTGCAAGTTGAGCCTGCACTTTCAATAAGACTAGAAATCTTATCCTTTAATCAAGTAGTAGCTTCTTGATGGAGCTTATTTAGCATATGAAACTCATTTAAGATTTACGGCTCGTTGGCCAATATTTTGACCTCATGCTTGTTATACATTTTTGGTTTATAATGCATTGGACCTTATTTAACATTGTTTAAATTTTAAAATGCATATTTAAATACATATATAACAAGAAGCCCTCATTGCAGGAACCACAGTGCCAAAGAGGGACATTATTGCAGTCATTCAAAGGTTTAATATCCAAGTTAGCAATTTGACTCAAGTAAGTTTTACAATAGTTTCTTTATATAACTATACTTACATGTTAGATTTCCCCTTGATTTGTTGTCAAGCAATAGATAATGATGCAGTATTTTTGTCAAACCATGGATTTGCTTCTCTTTCCCTCACATACTGATTATTATTTAAAGTAACATTAATCATAAAATTCTATTCTGGGTGTGTCATGGGATGCCATTTTTTTAAAAAATAATTATTATCATTATCATCTTTTTCCTTGTCCAGAGAGAAAAAAGAATGGCAGTGCCAACCAATTGGCAAATAAGCACTCACTTCCAGTAAGCATAGTATAGGTCAAATGAGCTCATTTTTTAATTTGTTTAGGTTTTGTGGAAGATCGTGTGCCTTTTAGTTGTTTGAGCATCTGGCTTTGTTAGAGTTCATATTTTGGCTCACTTGTTTGCATACCTCTTGTTGTTTACTAAATCTATATACTGGCTAAGTCTTATGAGGCCTCGCCATTAATTATTGATAAATGGATAAATTTTCGCCAGTTATCACACCTGGTTATTTTTTTTTCTTAAACTTTGTGAGTGTGTTTATAAATTTCTTTTCTTAATATATATAATGTCACCCAACTCAAGTCAATTGGATGCTTTATAAAAAGATGAATTATATTGTTTACAACATTGGAACCTGGTGCTATCTTACTTGCTTGAACAACTATAACTTTTTTATGGTATCTTCTTGAATTCCTTAAATAGTTTGAACTTTCCTGTATCAGACAATCTGTTGTGTACCTTAAAACAAATCTATTTCTGCGTTGCTCAGTAGTTGATCAATGTAAATGTATCTAACAGAAAACTATAGCTATCACTTGTGGCATACAAAGACTGGAAGGAGGTTCATGAGAATGAGTCTTTTCTCATTTACTTTCAGAAAAGTTAAACCTCTGTCATCAAAATTACCCCTCATTTTCCCTGCCCATCCCCCCTTGAGTCTAAATGTAATAGTTTGAGAACATCAAAGATGGGGCATTTCTAATCTATCTGCAGTTTTTATATTCTGAATTACTACTTTGAATTTTGAACTTCTTCCTCACTTCACCATACTTCTGACCATCCTTTTGTTTTTCTTCTTTATTTGGTTGTGCCATGGAGTAGATCTTAGAGTTGTGGACGAGGTTATTAGTTGCTTAGGTTGTTGCACATTAGTCCTTGTGTACAATAAGAAATAGGTGAGCACATCCAAAACCAATAGCTTTTGTCTAGGCCAAGCCAAATTGTGCATGCACATAAACTTGGTATTGCACATTATACTTGGACCTGCTGTTCATAGAACACTCTGATTTGAGTTGGGTATGGAATTTCATTATAGATGTCAAGTCTAGACTGAATTCAATGCATGCTACATTTGCAGGTTCTCAGCTATCAAAATATTTTTGAAGCTTGTCCTTTAGTCTTTTAGGTAGATAAAATTTATTTAAGTATAGATGATGATATATAAGAGATAGAACTCAATGACGTAAAGGGATCCATATAACCGACTCCATCTAGTGGGATAAGGCTTGGATGTTGTCGTCGTCGTCCTTTAGTCTTTTAGGTTTGGATTCAATTGATTTAATATGCTGTAACATAATTGAAATTAACTTCTAAATTTTGTTATTGATGTATTGACGAAGCCATGCCACTGATTTCCTTGGCATAAGAAAGGAGTACAAGCAAAAAATAAACAGCAAGAAGAAAAGCTTTCTGGGAATTATAAGAATATCCACTCATACACCTCGTAGCTCGTTAGCATGGTAGAAGATACCTGAGTGTTAATTTCATATAGACTGTTTAGGTTAGACATTGTTTCTTGCTTAGCTTTCTGCCATTTGAAGTTTTGAGTTGTTTTTTTTTTCTATATTGTAGTTGTTTTTTTTAGTTGTGTTTGGTTGCTATGTGCCCTTGGCCATTGTATGCATAGACCTATATTTTTCTTTGGCTATGCATATGAGTATCATTGGTGATAGCCTGTTATTTCTTGGAGAACTGATTCATATTTCTTTATTTGTGTCTCGTAGTTTCTTCCGCAAGATCGTGTATGTGAATTTGCTAAGTTGACACCGATACAGTTGTTGGAAGAAACAGAAAAAGCTGTTGGTAATCCCAACCTGCCTATACAGCATCAAGAACTTATAGAGAAAAGTGTGCAAATGAAGAAACTTGAAGTGGTATCATCTTCAAAATGTTTATTTTCAGTGATTTGAGAATATTGTTTACTTCCGTTTTGACCATCAAAACCTCAATATAACTGTGTGATCTCTTTTTTCCTTGGTGTTTAGCAGACAACGGCTTCAAACACAAATGAGTTTTCTTTCCTTGTTTGAAAGAACTTGGAGCATTTACTACTAGTGCTTTTGATGATGTTTTTGATTTTTTTTCATTGCAGACTGTTAAGCAGAATAGAGAGACACTAAATCAGCTTAAGGCCATGAATGCTGAGCAAGAAAGAGATGTAGAACGTGTTCGCCAGAGGCAGAAACTTCTCGAATATGTGAGTGTATTTTTATCAGCCTTCAGAAATGTTTTTGATCTTTCTTTTTGTTTTTGCTTCTGATGCCTCCTGCCATATGCAGGTTGAGTTGATGAAAAAGAAACTGCCATGGCTTAAGTATGACCTAAAGAAAGTGGAATGTATGGAAGCAAAAAAGCAAGAGGCTGAAGCTAAGAAAAAGATGGATGAAGCTGCAAAAGTCTTGAATGATCTTAAAAGACCTATAGAGTATGCTCTTTTAGTAGTCTCTACTATTGGATCATGTATTTTTTTTTATTTCCAGATATAGGGATGGCAATGTGATGGGTATTAGTGGGTATCCATGACTATCCTACCTATTTAAATGAGTATTGGTCACTGTTAAATGGGTTTGAGATGAGTGTGGGCAAACTAGTAGGAACTCATAAGACGAATGGGGTGAGTTTGAGCTAAAAAATTTGGGTATCTGAATGAATTTAATATAGATATTTAAAATTCCTGATCTTTCATTTCTCCTTTCTTTTTACATATTGTCATGAGGTAAAATTTTGGCAGGTATATATAAGTACTTGGCCCATTTAATCAGGTACATTTTCCATCTTAAGATTGTGAGATGGATATGGGTAAAAGAATAGAGATACCCTTGACAAGAATGGGACTGCTACGTGTATTAGATATCTACATGCATACAAGTATGAATATTTAAAGTTCGTGAGTATCCTACTTGTTGCCATCTCTTGTTCACCTCTTGTGAATCCGAACATAATGTTTTCTTTAGAATTGATAGATTTATGTCTAACTTACGCCGGTGTGCTCATTTATCAAGACTTTCTCAATGGTCTGCTAAACATGCTCTCTCTTCTTGTAACTCTAGTTGAGGAAGCTTATCCCTTTAGCAACAAACTGGAATCTAAACCTGTCCTGTTGGTTCTAGCATATGAGATAATTGTTTTCATAATGTACATTTTAATTTTTTTAAACCATATTTTATTTTCCTTTTCAAAGATTGACATAGCTTTTTCAGAAACCTTGTCGAATCACTTAATTTTTCATTTTGGTGTCTGATTGACATAGCACTGAGGTCTTATTAAGCATAATGATGGTAACCATTAAAGTATGTAAAGTGCAAAAACATAGTACCAGACATGCTCATCATGAGGGGTGAAAATTCAATTTGAATTAAGGTTTTGACTTTTGAGTATATGATGAGTAGCTCTGAGTGTATAGGTTTGCTGGATGGCATAATGAAAATCTTAGAAAGATTGATTAAAAAAGTTGATTTTGCAGATGCTATGGTACACTGGAGTAAATGAGTTGTCATTACCCTTTTCTCCTTCTTTTTCCACCTCTTCTTCCTCTATCTGCTGGCAGACCTGTATTCTTCTATCGATCTTGTCCACTGTTCCCTTGGTCTTCCTAATTGGGTGGTTGCAGGATCATGGCTCTATTGATTTGAAGCGGGTGGAGGTTCCATACTTGCTATTTCATTGGACCTGTCACAATCTACATTTATTTAATATAATAACTTGAGAATTCACCCATGTAACTTGCACAATGGGTTTGTTATGAGCAGCAGGTTATTATACAGACAACTCATCGTTATGCTATCATGATCATCTTTAGGGACCAGAAGAAAGAGAAATCAACACATGAATTGATTAGCAAGAAGATATCCAACCAAATAAGTGAAAATGCAAAGAGACGTGCAGAAATTTTTGAGAAAGAAAGTGGAATGGTACTACTTTGTGTGTGTGTGTGTGTGTTTTTTTTTTTCGCATAACAGATCCTTTTTCTACTCTGAATGTGTAAATGATACTTTTTTTTCATAGGAGGTGCAAGTTCAAGGAAAATATACTGAAATGAAAGAGCTGAAAAGGCAGGAAGAATCTCGCAAACAAAGAATCATAAAAGCAAAGGAAGAACTTCTTGCTGCTGAAAAGGAACTTGCGGAGTATCCACCTTATGAACCTCCAACGAATGAGATTGTATGGTTTCTTAAGCATCAGTAAATATGTTTTTCATTAACCTACAATATTTTTGCACAGATATATGTTGTTTCCATGATTGCGACTGTATCATGTAATCTATGATTGAGAATTGAAAAAAAAACATGTGCCTTGCTGTTAATTGCTACTCTTTCTGCACTAGTTCTCTTTAGAGATTTGTTTTCCCCCTTTTTTTGTTCTAAATGATGATAAATGCCTTATACAAGGACCATGGAATTGTAACAACTATTTTCTTATGATTTCTTCCTTAGTGAATGATGCATCTTATCATTATTAAGTGATTTAGATGTTGGAAGTTATCAGTGGAGAAGTATATTAACCTTTGACAAATTAATTTGTTACGAAATCCTAATAACTGGTATAATTATCAGAAAAGTAATTGAGAAATGAGAAAAAACAACTAAAACAAAAGAAACAAGCATTTTGGCAACATTTATTTTGATTTGGTTTATGTTGCAAGGCTTCAAGATTGAAGATAGGCATTGATGAAATTTCATTGCTCCTCATTTGGGATTAAGCCCTTATCTGTCTCGCCTTCCAAATCATGACTGCGAAGGCAAAAGATTATGAATGAACAATTAGTAGATTTGGATTTGCTTCCAGAATACAGAGTTTTGTTGCAATTTCTGTATCTTCCTTTTCCGTCATATACAACCTTAAGAATACATTTGATTCAAGCTCCATGTTTATGATAAGTTTACCTGAGAATCATAGAGAAAAGAAATCATCACTACATATTGTTTTCAAAATGTAGCTAACTACTCAAAGCTAAATTGTGGCCATGAATTTTCACTCTGCTTGTAGTTATTTGATTCACTATAATCCATTTGACAGATTGTAAACATTTTCATGATCTTTATGAAATGAAATCATCTTAGATTATTTTCATTAGCTGAAAACATTTTCATGGTCTTCATTTGAAATGAATTTGCCTTGGATTCTTTGTATTAGCTCATACTGTAAACTATTGCTGAGACAAAATTGTTCGTGTACATTCAAAATGATATTCAATTACTCATCTTCATGTTATTGTGCACAATCTAGAATATCATAGCGCAAATGGGAGAAATGCTATTATACTCATATTGTTGGTTGTAACAATTTCATAGCTTGATAAATTTGATGCAAAATGACCAGGAAAATATAGGCAATCAGATATTAGAACTCCGCATTAGTGCCAATGAAGTGAAGTCTCAAAAGAAGGAGAAAGAGAGTGTTTTAGTTCAGAAGAAAATGGTCTTGAGGCAGTACCTCGATAGGTAATTTTCTTTTGCGGATTTATTGTCAAATGCAGGTTTTGTCATTATCAATGGTGGTTGGTGGCAATTGTTTAGGTTGAAAGATATGGAAAATAACAGCAATAAACTTCTTCAAGCTCTACGAAACTCAGGTGCTGATAAAATATTTGAAGCTTACAAATGGGTTCAAGAACATCGAAGAGAGCTGAAGAAAGAAGTATATGGGCCTGTTCTCCTGGAGGTATGCTCATTAACTTATGTACTACAGTAACTTATTTGATAGCTTTCCTTTCTGAAGTAGTTGTAATTTGGACTAAATCTGATGTGTTTCTCAGGTAAATGTTCCTGATATGAGTCATGCAACCTACTTGGAAAATCATGTGCCTAACTACATATGGAAGGTACTATGATTTTACCTATTGGCTTGTTTCAGTTTTGTATTCTTTTTTTTCCTGGGTTGTTAGCAAATGTTTCTAATTTATGTTGAAGAATGCTCTTTATAAGGTGACCTTTCTGAAATAAGTTTATTTATAGCAACCTTTACATCATTGGTCAAATGAAGACTAAGATTAACTGGAAGTAGAGTCTCCAGTCAATGGTCTTATATATCACATAGGCAAAGGTGGAATTTACTTGTGAACAACTATAACACCTTGATTTGCAGCTTGAACATTGGCTGCTATTATCCTGAATTATCAAATACTTTTATTGCCAATTTAATATTTACATGGTCCTTTTTAGATTTGTTTTAATTCAGAAAATGAATAATTTAAATCCAATTTTAATGGCGTTTTTTAAAAACTTTTTTTATTTATTTGTTTTTCAACTTTTTATGGTCTTAGTCAATGGTGGGTTAAGATCCATGTATCACGAAATAGGTGGAATTCATGGCATTTTGTTTATATCATTATATGACCTTTCTAAACAGTTTTTTTTATTATTTTTTATTTTTATGCTTAACTAGATGGACTTCTAGTTGATTGATTATATTATTTTTTCTTGTGGCAGTCATTCATAACACAAGATCCTGAGGATAGGGATTTCCTGGTTAGGAATCTGAAATCCTGCAATGTCCCCATTCTGAACTATGTAGAAAATAGAGGGACCAACAGAATGGCATTTCAAGTTTCAAATAGGGTAACTGAAACCAGCAGATTCAGTTGATTCTTGGCATTTATAGACTGAAACTTATTTATGAGTATTTTTCTTCATTTATTACAGATGCGTGAGCTAGGTATCTGCAATAGGCTTGATCAAGTTTTTGACGCTCCTGATGCTGTTAAAGATGTTTTGATTAGCCAAGCTGGTTTGGAGCACTCGGTATTCTTGCTTTGTTTAACCATAGTTGTATTTTTATAGTCTGTATCTTAAATGTTTTTTCTGAATAATGGAAAAATGATTGTTTTCCATTGATTGACTTGTTTGTGTATAATAACATCACTATCTAGTACATTGGTACCCATGCCACTGACCAAAGGGCAGATGAGGTTTCAAGCCTTGACATAATGGATCTTTGGACTCCAGAAAGTCATTATAGGTGGTCCAGATCAAAGTACGGTGGCCACATTTCAGCATCTGTTGATACAGTCTACCCTTCACGACTATTCTCGTGCAGTATGTTTCTAATCTTTTCTTTAGTTATTAGTATCCTTGCTAGCAATTAATGCTTTTTTCTTAGTTTGCATAATTGTTACTTTCATTTTAGGCGTGGATGTTAGTGATATAGAGAAACTGAAATCTTTGAAGGATGAAATTGAGCATGCTATTGGAGGACTGGAAGAGAACTTGAAAGTGTTTCAGGCACGTCAAAGGCAATTAGAAGATGAAGAAGCTAATTTGCACAAACAACGGGTTTGTTCTCCAAAGATATGCATTATTGCCCAATTCCATGTTGTGCTTGTTGTTAACCTTTTTTCTTCTCCAATTTTGACAGGATCAAATGACCCAGACTTATAGACTTGAGAAGAAGAAGCGCACTGATCTGGAACGTCTTATTGGTGTGTGCTGAAGTATTTCCTATGTATGTTTTAGTAGGACAACCAAATTGTATTAAACCGTTGATTTAGATCTGCTCTTTTTTCAGTACAAAGGAGATGCAAACTTGATTCCATCATCAAAGAGGATGTGGAGTTAGGCACACAAAAACTTGTTGATCGAGTCATCCAGTTGAATGAGAAACGCTTCCAACTGGCAATTAACTTAAAAGTCAGACTGCATCCACATACATATTTGCTGCTCCTAAGACTCATTTTTAGTTTTATATTAGTTTTGTCAGCCACTTATTTATATTCTAAAGTTTGTGTTACTTTTCCAGACTTCTCTGATGGAGGCAGTTGCTCTGAAATGGAATTTCGCTGAGAAGCACATGCTGTCGATAGAGCTTGACGGAAAGGTAAACGTACTGAAATAATCTTAACAATTGGCATGGTGATTGCTTATAGGTTCTTCTGTGGGCTGCTAAGCGTGGATTTGCCATACATAATGGTTAATTGCTATTTCCATGTATTATAATTTTAACTATTATTTGCATCACTTAAGTGTGTTATCCTATGGCTAATTCTCTTTTGTGCTCTTTTATTCTCCTTTCTTATGTTTGCCAATACCCAAATAGATAATTTCTTCAAAATTAAGGATTACTAATAAGGTGGTGAGGATATACATGGAAATATAATTTGTCATATATGGGTGTTACAAGATGCAGCAGGGATAAGGGATCTTATGGATGAACTAGTGCAATTTTAGATAATGGATCCTATGGATTAACTCATGTAATTTTAATCATGTACTTTTGCTGCTATATTTAGTCTGAGCTCTTATGTGTAGAGTAGGCAAGATAGCAGTCTTCACAGTGCAAGTACTGTGACAGGAAAAAAAGATTTCAAGACCAAGATCATGAGCCAATTGCTTAAGTTATTCAATGTTTAAAAGACCTCAGAAAGGTTTTGAAGTAGTGGTAATGTTAATCATACAGTATCATTTATTGCCATAGAAGATGGTTAGGCTTAGTTCTGACATTTGCCTTCTATCTCATTGTTCTTAATACTTTAATAGTATTAGTCTATATTTGTCACTTTCCTAATAGTGTTTGGGACAAATAATCACTCGGTCAACTTTAAAATGATCTAGATTCCCTAGATTTAAATCTCCTCCTATTGTCAGTATCCAAAAGTATATGGTCCTAAGCCTTAACTTGGATATTGACAAATTTCTATAAAGATTCTACTAAACATTCAAAGTTTTATTTGCAATGACTAATTCACTGATCGTCAATGTGTCTATAAAGTTGGGGGTAATTGTGATGGTTGTGCGTAAAGTTGAATATATTGTTACAGGTACCACAAGTGATTTCATTGAAATAAAGTTGAAATAACTGCTGAAAACAGGGTCAAACTATGTTGTGGATATATGTATGATGAGGTGTTATATTTTTATGCAACTATCAGTTGTATGTGACTAATTCTAATGTCACAAATCACTTAGTTTGCTGATAATATTTATTGTTCTAATATGGCCATGTTATAGATCAGAGAAATGGAAGCAGATCTCAAGCAACATGAGAAATCCGCTATCTTAACTGCTACACATTTTAGCAACTGTAAGTTCACTTCTATTCTTCACAAGTCCTTTCTGAATCTGTTCTTGAGATATTATGTAATTTCACTAAAAATTGATGATGAGCTTATGCAATGCAGTTTTAATACTTAATAGTCAGTATTCAAGATTCATATGAGACATTTCACTTTATAGTTTTTTCATATGAAACAAAAATGAAAAAAACTGCTAGTATTGGGTTCTATTCAATACGATTTAATCCAAATAAAATAAGATTTTAAAAATAAGTAAGAAAACTTCTTAAAGTTAAAAATATATATACAAATAAATATAACTCAAAATAAACAACCAAATTTTGTCATGTGGGAACAAGGGACTAGAGCCAAGGTGGACTCGACACTTAAAAACATAGGTTGCAAAATCGTGATCCGAATCGTAGGATCGCATGCCCAAACGATTCAGGAACATTTGGAATCATTTTTTGCAGTGGGATTAGAGTAGGATCGGTGGAATCGGAGTAACATCGGAGCAGGATCGGTTAAGAGGCTATAACTTTTGAATCATGTTGAACCACGAGACCACTTAAGATATCAAATCGAAACTCGTTCAGAGATTTACATTCATTACAGGGGTTTTAGGCCTAAAAACGTCATTTAAAGCCTTTTTAGTGGTTCCGAGGAATATTAGTCCTTTTTAGTAAGGTTTTTTTTGTTTTTTGTATCGTTAGGGTTTTGAGATTATTTAAACAATTGTTTAGTTGTTGTTACAACATTATCTTTATTTGAGTTAATATTATTTAGTTAAACCAAGAGAAAGCATTGGGCGATTTTCTATATCTTCCCTAAAATATTTTAGAACTAGCCTACAAAATAATCACTATGTAATAATGTGATTTGTGGTGTCGAGCGTCGGTTGCATGTATGTGCAAAATTATTAATCTATTTATATGCAAATTTTCTAATTGTTAATCATGTACCTAAAATTTCAAGAGTTTTTGGTAGAATTGTACAATTTGATTCTGAACCCTCCCCTCGATGTGACCCCCAATCAATGTTGCGTAGGATCATGATCCTACGAACTATGCTTATAAATAACTAAGGATAACATGTCTTATCATATTCATATACAAAATAATAGCAAAGGTGAAGTTGATGATGACTCAGAAATCATGTCATAGTGAAGTCGACTTTCATTTGATGATGATTCTAAGTGTAAAACATTTGATGGTAAAGTTTCCTATTGCTGAATTCATCTGTCTTTATGGAATGAAATATAATATAATTTGACATTGTGATGCAAGATGAAGGGGAGCCTTTAAAGTTGCTACTGACCTAGAGGTGTTTGAGTCTCGAAAATAGGTTCCCTTTTGCAAAGCAAGGTAAAGCTGCGTATAATAGACCCTTTTCCGGCATTGTGCATGGGCTGCCCTTTATTGTGATGCAAGATATGAATATACTCTTGTTATGAAGTTACATTAGCGTCATCTATGCTATTATTATTGTATACAATTCAATGAAATATTATAATATTTTACGTATTTTGGATATCCAAACTATTCTGAATTAATTAGAATTTTTTATTTAAACTTTACAATTTACCATTCACAATTTAAAAATTCTTCAAAATGATTACAATATAAACCTTATTTGATGACTTAGCTTTGCTTTGAGGAGCATCATGACAGCAAACGTAGTAGCTTAAAATGAACCTTTAAGGCTTCAAATCATAGGATGCCAGTGTTCTTGATTCAATTAGGTGTTTTATGTACTTGGTATGCAGGCATTAAACAACATCTGTAAACTCTTTGTAAAATGTGAATCCATTGGCTGAACAGTTTGTTTTGTGCATTTTATTTATAGGAAGTTGAGATGAATGCGCGAGGTAGGTGAGATTAAATGAAAAGATTACTATCCTTGAGAAGTTGCACAATCCAAATAGATGATAAAGAGAGAAAATAAGTTCAGCTGATGATAATTTGTAAAGAAAAATTGTTACGCTTCATAGTTAGACTAGTTCCATCAATCCGGACTGCAATGTGTAATGGACAAAAGATTAAAAAAATTGACTAAAGACAATTAAAACTTAAGTTTGAATGATTCAACTATTATTAGATAAATAATTTTTAGAACTTATTGTGGAATACAATCCATGTTGTTGACCTCAAATTGCTAGATACATGAGTTGTAGTTCTTGTTTTTGGATTTAGTAGATTCTTACTTTTGTCCAATAAAGTTGAAGAAAATCTAGATAATTTTAGTCCCTTAAAGCTTGTGGCTGATGGTGGTTGGTTAGATTTTTTGGTCTTGTCCATACGAATACAAACCTAACAATTGTTTTAGAATTACAAGTAATCTTGAAAAGACTTATTTTCCAATTTAGTTACTTTGATAACATTTTAACCTTTTTCTTTTTTTTTACACATTTATCAATTCACTCAAGCCAAGTTTTCCCTAATAACCCTTTAATACTTGCACTTTTTTTAAAAAGAAACTTAATATTGTAAATTTCCAATAACACGAACAAAGGCTTATATTCCAAACTATCCAATAACATAAACAAAGGCTTATGTCCTAACTATTATGAGTTGACTACATTGGTTGTACTTTGTCATTGAACTATAGGGAAGATTATGTTTGATGCATCATGGGAATGCTTTGATTCCATTTGATGTGACATGAGGAACGTTATAGACAATCTAGCACAAAGAAGGGGGGCTCACACATAATCAAAACTCGTGCAAAAGGAAATTTTATAGAAGTGATGATTAATTCGTGATATGGGGATCTATGTCCCTTAATAAAGCAAGCTATAGGACAAAGGCTCCTGAGATAAGGCTTAACTTATCCGAATATATATAAGAAACCTTTTAAGTAAACATAATAACAACTAAGCCTTTATTCTACTAAGTGAGGTCTGTATGGAAGTCTTGCTTCTTTTCCATTCATTATTTGAGAAGATATATAACTTCTATCATTGGCATTTCGCATAAATCCAAATTGATTTTTAGTCACCTTGATTTCTTTCCTTAATTTTTTATTTTATTTTATTACTCTTTTCTAAAGTTTTATTGTATGACTCATTAGCTTAATGCTCATATCATTCGCATAATTTTGTACATCTCTTTTATTTTGGTGAGTAATGCACTTACCCTCCGCTAATTAGTCTTTTTTTTTTCTTTTTAATATTTAACTTTGTAAGTTAATTAATACTCTGCTTCCTTAAACATTTTCATACATCTATTGGAATGTCATCAGGTTCATGCGCTTTTCTATATTGCGCCTTCTCTGATAATGGAGGAGAGTTGCGTTAGGTTGTCGACTTAAACTAAGGCAAATGTTTAATGAATGAATCCATTAAACTATTGTGCTAATGCTAGGTTATTTTCCGGAAGAAACGCGTTGTAGGGTCCGACTGTAACGTCTCTGCAAGGACGGCTATATCTTTAGAACTCGGGTGTAGTGTTCAATATGCAAGAATTTACATTGTAGGGTTCGACTATAATGTATTGCCAAGGACTGCTATATCTCTATAAGAATTTGGATGTATTGTTAAATAGGTAAGAATTTTCATACCATAGGTTGGATAAAAATAATTATTATAGGAAAATTAATAGTCTAAAATTTGTAATATGAAACATAAGAACTCTCACTTGTAAAACAATGAAGGTAGTAGATACGATGTTTAGGAGAAAAATGAATATTTTATATGTACAAGAGACAAAATAGGTAGCCGAGAAGAAAAGACTCAAATTTTAAGTTATGATACATGGAAACAGTAAAATAAGGAATAAAGTGAGTATTATTATACATAATTCGTTAAATGATGAAGTTGTATGAATAGTTAGAAAGAGGGATAGAATTGTAGCTTTAGCAGCGGTGAAAGAAATTATGAATGTAATTAGCGTATATGTATCTCAAGTAGGATTAGATAAAGATACCAAATCAGAGTTTTGCGACCTAGATGAAGCAATACAAAATATTCCGCTAAATGAAATGATTTTAATAGGAGGCGATCTAGATGGACATCTTAGAGTGAAAAATAAGGAATATGAGAGTGCATGCGGGGTTTGGAACAAGAAATGAATAAAGGAAAATCATATTGGATTTTAAGATAGCATATGACCTTATACTAGCTAATGCATTTTTTAAAGAGATGAACTAGTGAGAATAATAAATTGTAAATTGACTTTCTTATGGTTAGGAAGGGGATAGAAAAATTTGTAAAGATTGCAAGATCATACAGAGAAAGCTTAACTACTCAACATAGGTTAATAATATTGGATAAATGCCTTAATCATAGTATTAATGGAAGGAAAATATACACAACTTCTGGAATTAAGTGATGAAAGTAAAAGGATAAGAAACAAAATATATTTAAGGAGAAAATAGGAGTATAAATATTAGGTGTAATATATGGTGACTCTAATACAACATAGGATAGATGGTATCAAAGTTGGAAATATTAGTCAAGAGTGCACTTGGTGAGTCAAATGGGCATGCACCACCAAGTAAGGAATCTTGGTGGTGAAAGGAATCTTGGAAGTAAGTGGAGGAAAAAAATGTATATATATGTATAAGAATGAGGAAAATTTTAAAAAATATAAAATAGTCAAGAGTCTAAGAAAGCTATGGATGGAAAAACTTTTGAACGGTTATATTGAAAATTAAATACAAAAGAAGTGGAAAGAGACATTTATAAAATAGTTAAAGTGAGATAGAGGATGACAAAAGATCTTATACAAATAAGGTGTATTAAAGACGAATGCAATAGGGTACTAGTAACAGATGGAGAAATAAAATAGACGTGGAAAAGATATTTTTATCAATTTTTTATTGAAGGTTTAAGTAATCAATTTAACTTGGGTAATTTAAGTAGGTCAAATGATTAGAAATTTTAATTTTTATCGTAGA
The DNA here is from genome assembly GCA_037177295.1 of Kaempferia parviflora. NCBI lineage: Eukaryota > Viridiplantae > Streptophyta > Magnoliopsida > Zingiberales > Zingiberaceae > Kaempferia > Kaempferia parviflora. The sequence continues at coordinate 17,829 of JBAMIE010201420.1, forward strand.
ATTCAAAATTCAGAAGGAGAACAAGCTTTACATGAGATGCAAAATGGTGGGCATATTGCGATAGAGGTATGAAAGTGCTTGGGAAAATAAAGTATTGCATGACGAATTATTTAACACGATATTGAAAACGGAAAAAAAAGTATGATCAATGTAGGACAAGTACTTTAGTTACCTTTTATAAGAACAATGGAGATGTACAAAATTATGCAAATCATAGGAGTATAGGAGTATTAAACTAATGAGTCATACTATGATACTTTGGGAAAGAGTAATAGAAAAGATTTAAGGAGTGATCAGAAATCAATTTGGCTTAATGCCTGAAGGTTGATAATAGAAGCCGTCAATATTAGAAGCTATACATCTTCTCGAGCAACTAATTGAAAAGTATCGAGAGCAAAAATAAGATCTACACATAGATCTACACATAGTATTCATTGACTTAGAAAAAAAATTTATAATAGAGCCCAAAAAGAAATTATATAGAGAATTATTAAAAAGAGAGGTGTCAGCATATATTGAATTAATTAGGATATGTATGAGGATGTAACGATGAAGACTTTATATAATCGAAACATTTTCAATAAAGATTGGGTTACTCTAAGTCCTTATCTTTTTACACTAATCATGGAAACTCACTAGACACATTCAAGATAGTACTACGATGCATATTGTTTGCAAATGATATTATTTTGGTAGATAAGACACATGAAAGAGTAAATACTAAATTAGAATTTTGGTGTGAAACACTAGAAGTCAAAGGTTTTAGGCTTAGTAGGGTAAAGACAGAATATATGACATTTAAGTTTAGTAATATTTAATATAATAAGATAATTATTAAGATGGAGATGAGTTGGTTCAAACTAAGAGTTTTAAGTATTTATGATCATTTTTGCAAGATGATGGATGGATTGAAAGAGATCTCTTGTATAGAATACAAGCATGATTGTTGAAATGCAGAGCATTGTGTATTTTATGTGATTGTAAAGTACTTGTAAAAGTTAAACGGAAGTTCTACAAAACGACGGTTAGACCTGCTATGTTATATATGACGCTGAATGTTAGGTTATGACTCGAAGACACGAGCAGAAGGTGAAAGTTGCATAGATGAAGATGTTAAGGTGGATGTGTAGACATACGAGGATGAACAAAATAAGAAATGAGAGTAAGAGAAAGTCACAGTTGCATATTGAGGGTAAACTAGACGCGTTTAAGATGGTATGGACTTCTATTTAGACGACCTTCCACCTAGGCGATGTTAAACTATGATAAATACGCACATTAAACGTGAAAGATGAAGACTGAAAAAACTCTATTAGTAAAATTAAAACAAGAAGAAATTTGTGTAATTATAGATGTATATACGCTAATCCACTTATATTTATTAGATAAGTTGGTAAGCTAAACTTTCATTAAAAAGTTAATGAAAATTCCGCTTCCATCGCTCTATAATTTTCTCATTCTTAATGAGTACCCTACTTCAATGCATCTTATTTGAGTAAGATCCCTTGTTTCTCTCTAGCTTTAGCTATTCCATAGATGTCTTTGTATTAAGTTGTTGATACAAGTATTCAAAAGTTTCATTCTTGACTTCACTTATCAATTTCTTGTTCTCTCTCTTGGTTACTATATAATTTTTTTTAAAGTTTTATTCGTTCTTACAAGTGTATAGTAGCTTATAGGCTATTTAATTCTAGAATTCTTTATTTGTTGGTGTCTGTCCTCTTGACTCACCGAGTAAGTTCTTTGCCAATGCTTTCAAATTTGATGTCATCTTATCACATATAGTATTTGAGTCATGTATTTTTTTCCTAATATAATACTTCTACCATCTTATATTTTGTTTCTCATCTTCAACTCCCATTACTTGATGAGTCATGCACATTTTCCTTCTACTGATACTATATTTGAGGCGTGTATCTAACACCAATAATTTATGTTAAGTGGTTAAGCTCTTACCATGGATGATGTTACAATCTTTATAAATTTTTTAATCCTCTTCCTAACTATAAGAAAATTAATTCACAACTTATTGTTTCTACTTTTGAATGCAATAGGCATTCTTCTCTCTTTTTTAAAACATGTTAGATATTATAAGTTTATATGTTTCATGAAATCCAATATAGTTTTTTCTTCATTTTTTTATTTCAAAACCATAGCTCCTATGCACCTATCATATTTCTTATTTCTTACTCCTAATTTAGATCTTCTATTAATCACCTCATTTATTAGAATTTTTTTGAGCTACCTCATCTACGTCTTCCTAAACTTTTTGTACCTTTATTTATTCCTACTTGAGATGCATATACGATAATTACATTAATATTTTCTTTTGCCACAATTATCTTAAAAGTTATAATCCTATTTTTCTTGCCAACTACTACTATTTGTTCCTTAATGAACTATTTGCAACAATGCCTACCTTATATCTTGTTTTACTCTTTCATACATACTATAATTTAAAATTTGAGTTATTTGTTATCTTTGTCTCTCCCCTATTTTATCTTTTGCAAACATAACATATTAATTTTTCTCCTACTTATTGTATCTACTATCTTGATTGCTTTGTCAATGAACATTTCAACATTGCATATTTTAAAATTTTAAATGTAAGACAATCGGTATTTCTATAATGTCTAATCTTACCCAAAAGAGGTGTGAGAACTCGTGTATTTAACTTTACACTTATTTTTTCATGCAGATGTACCGGTCTTGTAAAAGTTTTAAAATATAAAAATAATTTTAAAAATTTAGAACTTAAAGTTTAAAAAGCTCCCTTAAAATTAAGCCTTAAATTTGCGATCAGATGAATGTGGTACATCTAATTTACATAAATTATTCATATTTAGTATACCTGTTTTTAGTCTCCATGTACCCAGTATCTATTTGGCTCCAACTGCGCAAAATTGTTGAGTTATAGAACTCATTGTCTGGCTTTTAACATGCCATCATTTTGACTGATTTCTCTTTCCTTATCCTTTTATGGTGCTGTATCTATTTGCTCACAAAGAATTTTTTCTTTAGCTACCTCACACATTCTTTCATTGTTCTCCTAAATGTTACACTAACTTGCGTTGGTTTTACTGATGTTACAATTTTCAACCAAAGTGGTGTCATGATGTTCGCAAGGCATGGCCATTCAGCATGAGAACCATGGTGCTTGGAAATGGAATGTTCTATTGATTCCATCTTTTTCAGTTTATTTACTGATGTTTTCTAAAACCTGAATATCTGTTTATGAAATGGTAGTTTGATCTGACTTCATGTAGCAAACAACTATACTTTTGCCAATTATACTAGGTCAAACAGAAACTGAGCAATGTAAACGGCAATTACGAGAAGCAAAGCATCATGCAGAATCTATTGCGGTTATTACTGACAAACTTGCTCAAGAATTTCTGAAGGTGATAATTTTTTTATGTTGTTTTTGAAGTTAATCTGGTGTATGAATTATGTTTTTCTAGAGCACACTTCGATTGTTCCTCTTTGTTGCCTGTTCTTTGCACTTGCCCGGATTTGGATTTTCTTCCTAGTAGTATACTGTATTCAAATACAAATGTTATTGCACTCTGTAGGTAATGTAAAGGTGTCTATTTTAATTGGTACATGGGGAAGTCATAGAACAATAGCTGCATTAATTGTCATTGCATTTAATATTATTTACCAGACTAGTTCATTACTAGTCATTGTTCTAGTCCATATGTTCTCATTTGTTGTATCCATGATGTGCAATCAAGTACCTTATGGACTGTTATGGAATTTATTAACAATGATAAAGTTGCTACTGTGTGGCTTTGTGGTCAAGGGTTCAAGTCACGGAAATAAACTGGGCAGGGTTAGATACGATAGTCCCAACGTGGTCTGACTCTTCTCTAGAACCGGCATTGGTGGGAGTTTGGCTACCCTTTTAATTTTGTTTGATCTAAATATCAAACAACTTTGATAAACCAGAAAGGATGCCTTGATATTATTAAAGGTGAAATGGTGAATATTTTGCATTTAAGATATGAAAATAAAATTGCTTGCATTTAGAGCCCATCCTGAAAGTTAATTGGAAATCTTTTCTCTCAGGTTTCACTTTTCTTGCATACACAAGTCTTTTTTACTTAGTACTGTCCAAATCTATCTTTCCTAACAAAATCTTTCTAAAAGAAGGCAGTCATTGGAAATAGCTAAACAAAGGCATTAAAATGGATAATAATCACTAATATAATAGCCTGTTTTCTGTGTGCTTTCTTTCTTTAATGATTTGTTTCCATGGTTTGCAAAATCGCGATCCGGATTGTAGGATCCGGAAGTAGGAAATCACTCCTGGATAGGTTAAAATTGATTTTTGCGGTATAAAATCGTTGGGATCGGTAGGATTGGTACGATTCTACAGAACCTCCTCCACCTTTGCCCTCTCGTCTGCCCTCGCGCTTTACTCTCCGCCGTGTAACTGCTGGTGCAATTATCCTTCGATCAGTTTGATTACGCTCGAGTTGGATCAAACTTGAGTTTTGATGTTTGACAATATATGAAGATTGTAGGTGCAATTGTCCATTATAGAGATTGTTGGTACAATTCTCCTCTGGTCAATGACTGATCAATTTGATGTGAGAGAGGAGTCTAGTAGGTCAAGGTTGACCGGATACTTGATTGGGAGAGTCCTAACGGGAGGTTAGGCAAGAGCAAGAGCAAGAGCAAGAGCAAGACATTGGTGAGTAAGTCTTGGCGAGTGAAGCGAGACAATTAGAAAGTCCTGTAAGTAAAGCCAAACAGTTGGTAAAGTCCTAATGAGTGAAGCTATGCATGTAGCGAGAAAGTCCCGAAGCCTTACAATTTGGAAGCCCTAGTGAGTGAACCTACGTAGTGGAAAAAATCTTAGTGAGTGAAACTAGGTGTGAAAAACCAAATCCAGGTGGATTAAAGTTGATCGGACACATGGTATTTGGAAGTCTAGGTCATGGAGGATCGGACACTTGGCAGGAGACTGTAAGTTCAAGTGGGTCGAGGTTGACTAAACACTTGATGCGCTTGATGCGAGGAGAAAAGTCCAAGTGGGTCAAAGGATTGACCGGACACTTGGTGACGAAGTACTGGATGCTAGGCACGAGGAAGTTCCAACAGGTTACGGTTGACCGGATGTTGGGTTAGGCAAGATATCTATTACTTGAT
>JBAMIE010201429.1:0-11032 GCA_037177295.1 Kaempferia parviflora
TGGCATTACAGTTATTGCAAATGAAGAGAATGAATTAGTACCCACTAGAGTGAAGAATTCATGGAGAGTCTGTGTCGACTATAGGAAGCTTAATCAGGTGACCAGGAAAGATCATTATCCCTTGCCTTTCATTGATCAGATGTTGGAGAGGTTGGCAGGGAAATTGCATTACTGCTTCTTGGATGGCTACACCGGATATTTTCAGATTTGCATTGACCTGGAGGATCAGGAGAAGGCCACCTTCACCTGCCCTTTCGGTACTTATGCCTATCGACGTATGCCATTTGGACTTTGCAACGCCCCAGCGACCTTCCAGCGATGCATGATGAGTATTTTTGGTGATTTATTAGAGCATTGCATGGAGGTTTTCATAGATGATTTCTCGGTATACGGTACTTCTTTCGATGCATGTCTAGAAAACTTATCTAGGATTTTGAGTCATTGCATTGAGACAAACTTAGTTTTGAATTTTGAAAAATGTCATTTCATGGATGAACATTGCAAAGTTCTTGGTCATATAGTCTCTAGGAAAGATATTGAGGTAGATCCTGCAAAAACTAGTGTTATATCTTCCTTATCTTACCCCGCATGTGTGCAGGAGATTCGAGCTTTTCTTGGACATGCAGGATTCTACAGGAGATTTATTAGAGATTTCAGTAAGATTGCTCTTCCACTTACCACCCTATTGCAGAAGGATGTGGATTTTCATTTTGATCAGAGATGCAAGGAGGCATTTGAGAAGCTGAAGGAAGCACTAGTCTCAGCACCCATTATTCAACCACCAGACTGGTCTTTACCATTTGAGTTGATGTGTGATGCTTCAAACTATGCAGTTGGTGCTGTGCTAGCTCAGAGCGTGGATGGTGCACCACATGTGATTTGTTATGCTTCCAGGACATTAGAAGCTGCACAGGCGAACTATACCACCATGGAGAAGGAGCTTTTAGCTATTGTTTTTGCTTTAGATAAATTCAGATCATACTTATTATGTTCTCATGTGGTGATTTTTTCTGATCATGCAGCTCTGAAATATCTCCTCAAGAAGCCAGATGCGAAGCGTAGCTTGATCAGATGGATGCTCCTACTTCAAGAATTTGACGTTGAGATCCGAAATAGAAGTGGGAAGGAGAACCTAGCAGCTGACCATCTGAGTAGGATAGAGTACGATGTCGACCACACTACTATTGATGATGATTTTCCTGACGAGCAGCTCCTACACATACATGGTGAGTCACCATGGTATGCAGATTTGGTTAATTTTTTGGTTGTATCAGTATTTCCTACACATTTCTCTAGAGCTCAAAAAGATAAATTAAAGAGGGATGCAAAATTTTATGTGTGGAATGATCCTTATTTGTGGAAATTTTGTAATAACCAGATCATTAGGAAATGTGTACCTGACCATGAGATTTTTCTGTACTTACATTTTGCTATTCTTTAGAGTGTGGTGGACACATTGGACCACAGAGGACAACGAGGAAAGTATTAGAGTGTGGATTATTTTAGCTCACCTTGTTCCGTGATGCATATTTATTTTATAGATCATGTGATAGATACCAACGGACTGGGAACATATGACCTAAGAATGAAATGCCTCAACAATACATGTTATTTTGTGAGATTTTTGATGTGTAGGGTATTGATTTCATGGGTCCATTTCCTGCTTCATTTGGATTTTCTTACATTCTTTTAGCAGTTGATTATGTTTCCAAATGGGTGGAGGTCATTCCCACCAGGACAGACGATTCCTTTGTTGTTGTTAGTTTTGTCAGGTTTAACATATTCTGCAGGTTTGGAGTGCCTAGAGCCATCATCAGTGATCAGGGTTCACATTTTTGCAATAGAAACATGAAGGCTTTACTTGGAAAATATGGAGTGGCACATAAGACTTCTACACCCTACCACCCTCAAACAAATGGGCAAGCAAAATTTCAAATAGGAAGGTGAAGTCAATTTTGGAGAAGACAGTTAGACCTAATAGGAAGGACTGGAGCAAGAGAATAGATGATGCTTTGTGGGCTTATAGGACTGCCTACAAGACTCCTATAGGGATGTCTCCATTCAGGATGGTTTATGGGAAAGCATGTCACTTACCAGTGGAGATTGAGTATAAAGCTTATTGGGCAGTCAAAGCTTGCAATTTTGATGCTAATGCCTCAGGGGAAGAAAGAAAATTGCAAATTCGAGAATTGGAAGAAATATGACTTGAAGCTTATGAGAGTTCACGGATCTATAAGGAGAAGACCAAAAACTTTCATGATAAGCACATTATGATAAAAAAAAATTAAATTGATGATAAAGTGCTTTTATTTAGGTCTCACCTTAGATTGATCCCCGGTAAGTTGAGATCGAGATGGGAGGGACCTTATTGTGTTACTAACATGTCTCCCTATGGTTGTTTTGAGATTCAGGAGAAGATGACAGGAAGAATTTTGAAGGTGAATGGGCAAAGGCTCAAGAAATTCCATGAAGAGCTTAGGGGAGTGACCGTGGAGAAGAGGGAGCTTAAAGAAGCCATCTACCCATCTTAAGGGGAGTTTGTTCCATTACACTCATTATTCATGTGTATATATTCACTCTTTACATTTCTTGCCATGAATAAATATTTAGTTGTAGCTTGGAGTAGGACTAGTCCTGTAGCGCTCGCTTGGTCATTGTGACAGCTTGGAGCCACACAAACAGTGACTCTCTTGTATGTAGCTAGATAGCTACTCTGTATCCCGCCTATCTTGGCCACTCAGATATAGTGGTAGCTTGGAGACTTGAGCAGTTATCATAGTCCTGCTCGCTCAGCGACACAGATGTCGTGATAGCATGGAGTGGTGTCTAGGAGTGACGCATACATGCATATGCATATGCATATGATGCGCGGTGTATCTTTGTGGATGATATTTTGTATATATGTGTGATATGTTACATTTGCTTGAGATATGGTTATTGCACTTGGTTGCCATGGCACATACATGTCACTATCATTACCTGTATATGTGTACTCCTACTTTGACCAGGTGTTACTTTTGTTGTAGACCTTTAGGGATATTTTCTGACCATTACCCTATTGGTGTTGGACTGATACTGGTATGCGTTTTGATTATATGTCTATGATCATATTTCTATTTCCTGTTGAGATTGTATACCTTTGACATCTTTATTTTATATATCATGCACTGTCTTATATATTACCCGCTGAATGACCCGTACTCACCACCCTATTGTATTATTTCTATTTTTTCATGTATTATGTAGATGTAGTTGAGTTGCTTGGAGTGCCCCAGCTGCTGGTCCCACGTCCTTGTTGAGGACAATTTTTTCCCCATTTATCTATTTTGCTTTAAGTTATCTTTGCCATTTAGATTTTTACTCTAGATTGACATTGTAATAATTGAACTTAAACTCTAGATTTAGCCTTCGGGCTCGTGGTGTATCGTATCAAATTTTGGGTGCCCTGCTCTTGGTTTCTGTTGTGATGTTTCATGGTTCCAGCCGAGTAGGCTGTCGACTTTTTGAGTTCCGGCCATGTGGGTCGTCGACTATGGTAAGTATAGTTTTGTTTTCCTTTTTGTTTTGTCAGTCAGAGGCTACTTTAATAAACTGTGTGGTTGTGATTTCCTTTTTAGTTTTATATTAAACTGCATGGATGTATTATTTGTGTATCATTATCCGGCCATGTTGGTTGAGGTATAGTGGTCGTGTAGGCCTTGTACACATGTTTTATATTGTCACCAGTGCAGAGGAGATGCTGCTCGAATTTCATCGGGCAGGTACTCTTCTGGAGGCGTGACAACCCTTTCCTAAAAATATTCTATTTTTGGACAGAACAACTCTATCCGACTCAAAAACAAGGAGGAAATCATGCTTGCTTCAAAGTGATCCAGACACTAGATTCTTTCGAATCTCCAGAACATACAACACATTGTTGAGAGTCAACTCCTTGCCCGAGGTTAGCTTCAGCACCACTTTTCCTTGGCCCATGATGTCCGAGGTTGCTGAATTCCTCATGAACAATTTCTCTCCATTTTTGATTTCTTCAAAGTTGTGGAGCAGCTCCTTGTTGTGGCAAATATGTTTGGTGGCTCCAGTATTGATCCACCATTGTCGCGGGTTTGAACCGATCAGGTTCAATTTGGAGACCACAGTGCAGAGGTCGTCCATTTCTGGTCTCTCATTTAGGATGGCCTCCTGCTTCTTCTTCATCTTTCTGCACTTCAAAGATTTGTGACCAACTCGGTCACAATTGAAGCACTTCCCAGAGAACTTCTGTTTGCCTACGCCTCCTCTGGGTCCCAACTTAGAAGTCTTGGAATTCTTCCGTTTCGAATTTTGACCGTGCTCGACCACGTTAGCTTTCACAGTAGTCTGAGAGAACAGCTTTCTCTTGGAACTCTTGTTGTCTTCCTCAATTTGAAGTTTAACAATTAGTTCTTCCACGTTCATCTCCTTCTGTTTGTGCTTCAAGTAGTTCTTGAAGTCCTTCCAGCCTGGAGGCAACTTCTCAATAATTGCAGCCACTTAGAACCATACCTTCCGAGTGGATCTCATGCAAGATCACCTGAAGCTCCTGGACTTGGCAAATCACCGTCTTGGAGTCAACCATTCTATAGTCCAAGAATCGGTCCACAATGAATTTCTTGATCCATGCATCCTCCATCTTGTATTTCTTGTCCAAGGACTCCCACACCTCCTTAGTTGTTCTCTTCATGCCATACACAACGTATGAGTTAGCAAGGCAGTTGGGGATGTTGTTTCGGCAAAGGAACTCAGAATGAGTCTGTGCCTCTAATGTACTGATGGTATGAACATTAGCATCCTCAGCATGCTTGGGAGGGTCTGATAATTCATCATTTTAGCAATTTATTTGGTCCAATTTTGGTTGATTATGAATGAAATTTGATATGAATGGCTTATATTAGGTCTAGATTGTAATTTCTATATTTATTTGGACCTAAGTGCAAATTCTTATAATTTCTCCTCATATTTTGTGTATTTTTACTGATTATATTGATTTGGATTTGAAGGTGATTTGGACTAAGTCAAACTGGTCAAACCAAGTCAAGTCAAGTCAATAATTGGGTTTTATCATCAAATTGAGGAGAAATTGGGCTTAAATCAAGAGGATTCAACCAAGATTGACCAAAGGACTTGACTCGGATTCCACTTCATCCCCAAACCCTAATTTCATGAATCGGACCCAAATTTAGAAGAACTAAGGGCTGAATCGGGCTAAATCACACTGAACCAGAGTGAACCAAGCTAAACCGACCGAATGAACCCGGTCCAAACAGTGAATCGGGGTTTAAAAGAATCGCGTGAATAGTGTTCTTCCTTGTCCTGCAATTTCACGCGCGAGCAGCGCTCTTCATCAGCTTGCGCCGCTGGTCCCAGTTCATTTCCGATCAAGATTGTTGTTCCGATCCATTGCCCATACATCAGACGATCTTCGGCGACCTTCACTCCGGAGATCGGTGCACCAGACAGAGAGAGATCCAAGCTTCGAATCACCGCCGGAAGAAGCTCTGTTTCAGGGTGTTCTCCTTTCCAGCAGCTTTTCCGGTGCCGGCAGCTTGCGCTGGCGTTCCACAGCACGCTCCTGGACTAGTCTGAGAGGTTCTGAGGTTCTCACAGCTCAAGGCAAGCCGTCGAGGTGTTCCTCGCGAGTTGGAGCATTGATTGGCGCGGTTTGAAACAGGGACAGCATGTATTTGACGATCCGAGGAGTTCCTCATCGTGGAATCACTGTTGACCTTGCGTTGGTGGATGTTTGGCATGTTGGCAGTTCATCCTCGGGCGTTCTCGGTTTGTTTCGCGGGTGACGCCGCGAAGGAGAGGAAACAATTTGTTTCAGTTGATGGATTGTTAGATTAGCTTTGTTATTGCTTTTCTAGGGTTTAGATATGTTCTTAATGATTTTAATTCATATTTGTAGGTTAATATAGTGTTAGATCAGTTTATTTCATGTTGAATTAGTATTAGATTCAATTTCATACTTTAGGGTAGATTCATTATCGCAAAACCCCCAATTCATATTGAAAAAAAACCTCTAAGCAATAACCAATCCTAAGTCTATCATCCGATCGTTTCATTCGTTGGGAGATGACCCGAGTTATCCATATACTATTTTAGTGTAGAGGTATTTAGTTATTATTATTGTAATATGATAGGGTGCTCGTGGTATGACACGCGAGTTGCCACTTATCATAGATCCACATGGTAGTATTGGATCCACGCGAATTACATTTTTGCTCCATTTTGTCTCCAAAATATGTCCTATCAATGAAAATAATCAAGAGAAGATCTCCGAATAAAATAAATGGAAGTATGTCATAATAATTAAATAGGGCAAAATAAACATAGATTATACTCATAAAATACATGTAGATGTGTGCAGACAGTGAGTAAAAACATATATAATATACACACATCAACTTGTAGGTTTGTCTTCCTTTTGGTTTTAGTTTTTGTATTTCCGTTTGCACACTAAACATTGTAGGACCAAAATGATTTAGGGTGTCCGTTGTTCAACCCACCTTCTAGCAGGCCTAAGATATTCAGCAAGTGGTATCAGAGCGGGTCGCTCTCCATCCGACTATCTATCAAGGAAGCAAGGATGAATGACTTGATTATCTCGTCGAAGTATGAAGGGGGAAATTTATGGGGCATCACATTTTGGATGATGAAAATGGAGAACTTCAAGATGGATTATGACACCATGATAGTGGTTGAGAAGCAGTATGAAGTTCCCAGAGACAAGAAAGGGAAGAGACTCTGATCACGTCATTGGACTAAGGAGCAAACTTCACGATTAAAGGCAAATGATAAGGTAAAATCAATTTCGATTGATATGTTGCCTAAAAATATGATGCGTCATGTAGGTGAATACGAGAACGCTCATGAGTTGTGGAGCAAGGTAAAGTTAGTTCTAGGTGAAGAACCCAAGCCTACACATGAAGAAGAAGAGTCTAAAGAAAAGGACGAAGTGGCTCAATTGGAGTATGAGCAACCAGAAGTTGACATGTGTTCAACTTTCGAGGAGAAGGAAGATGAGGAGGTGTCATCCACATCTTCAAGGGTTGAAGAGGAACCCAAGACAAGTGAGGAACAAGTCTTGGAAGTCAACCTTAAGCGTCTCCACCGAAGTCAAGTCAAAGGATCACATCATGTGCTTCGGTTGTAATGAAAAGGGACACTACAAGAGTAGGTAGCCATTGGGTAAGAAGAAGGTAAATACTAAACCCATTCAAGTTATTTTAGATACTAATGTGAATTGTAGGAATGAAGAAGCCAAGAAAAGTAAGATGTGTATTGTATGCTTCACATGTGGCTAGAAAGACTACTACCACACCAAATACCCTAAGAAGAGGGAAATTAAGAAGCTAGCGCATTTGAAGAAATGAGAGAAGAAGAGAAGCTCAAGTCAAGGGGGAGCTTCAAGGGTAAGGCAGGTATACCCTAATTTGAATTCTAATTCAAATTATAATTTTCCCATGCATGCTAGGAGTAATGATAATTATCATTATCTAGTTAACCTTAAGGCACCTAAGCATGTTAGACCTAGGAAAAACAAATTTACTTTGCTTAAGGAGTGGAAAATAGTGGAAACCAAGGTATTAATCCCAAGAAAGGGAGACACATGCCTAGGAAGGGTAGGTCTTGGAATGTCTATAGTGGACAAGTTAATTCTAGAATTAGGAGTCTAGAAAAGGAAAATCAAGCTTTGAAGGCAAAACTTGATATCTTGGAGAAAACCCTAGAAAGATTTAATTTTGGATCTATAGGGCTGGGTATGGTTTTGGTTAGCCAAAAATCTAACAATGATAGATCAGGTTTGGGATACCGATATAGTCGCTCCAAGGCCAAGGGGAAATCAAATGCTAGGGTAGAATTTGTTAATGGCAAAGGGGGAGTAGCCAAGGGTAAGGGACAGTCATCTAAGGCCAATGAGAAGACATATGCAAGGGTGACATATGATTATTGCAAGGGTGAGGTTCCTAAGGTGAATAAGGTAAGATTTGTAGGCCAATCTGCCTTCGGAACACCTTCTTCATTAGTCGTTGGTAAGTAGCTCCTTCATTCTTTAGTCTGAACGACATGAGATTATAGCAATAGGGTGCCCTTTGAGATGATGAAGCATACCTTCTCCTAGTCCTCCCGGGCTAGAGGGACCTGATTGTATCCCTGATATACATCCAACATGCATATCATCTCACATCTAGTAGTGGAGTCCACCATTTGGTCGATTTGGGGCTGCAGGTAGTAATCTTTGGGACATGCCTTGTTGAGGTCCTTGATGTCCATGCAGACTCGCCACTGGCCTCCTGGCTTGGAGAATAGCACCACGTTGGTGAGCCATCTCGGGAACTGGACCTCCCATATGTATCCCGCCTCCATCAGTAGTTCAACCTTGGCTTGTTTGATCTTATTCTGCTCTGCACCAAAGTCTTGCTTCTTATGTTTGACCAAACGAGCGTCGGGGAAGACGTGTAGCTCATGCTTCATCACTGTCGAGGAGATACCCTTAATTTCCTTAGGGGACCATGCAAACACGTCTCGATTCCTCTGCAGACTGGCCATCAGCTCAGCCTTCATCTGTGGCTCCAAATCTAACGCGATTTGGGTTATTTCCTTGGCCTGTTCAGGATCTATTTGTGCCTCTTCCTTTACCTCATAAATAAGCATAAGCGGCTTCTCATGGATGGCATTTACCTCCGTGTAGGTATTCTTCCAGGCGGCTTGAGCTTTTGTTTTGATAATATCAACATAACATCTCCGCGAGGTCAGCTGGTCCCCCCTTACTTCCCCCACTCGGTAACCCATCGTGAATTTGATTTTCTGGCAAAAGGTGGAGAAGACTGTTCGAAACTCCTTGAGGATCGGTCATCCCAAAATCACGTTGTAGGCGGAGGGAGTGTCAACTATTATGAAAGTCATCTTCCGAGTCCACACTAATGACTCTTCTCCAAGGGAGATGGGAGATGGCCAACTCAATCTGCCTGAGCAATCAGACTTCATTTCCTATGAAGCCAAAGAGTGGAGTGTTCATCCATCGTAGCTGGCCTTTTTCGATCTGTAAATGCTTGAAGGCCTCGTTGAAGATGATATTAACCGAACTTCCTGTATCGACGAATGTTTGGTGGATGGTGTAGTTAGCGATGACGACCTTAATAATCAATGCATTTTCATGGGGTACCTCCACCCCCTCCAGATCCTTAGGCCCAAAGTTTATCTTCGCACCATGCACCTGCTCTTTACTGCAGCCGACTGAGTGGATCTCTCTGAGCCAATGACTACCGAGCCCGGTTGGAGTCTCTATCGGTTGGGCCTCGGGTGATCATGTCGATTATCCCTCGGGCTTCATTTCTCCAATTTCCTCTTGCCGATCCTCCCTTTGATCTGGATTCGATCAAACTGGGCTGTGCGCGCGTTCGGTCGACCTTCCTTGTTGATTTTATCATCTTATATTCGGAGGAGCCGACCGTCTTCCCTGTGGCCTCTTCGCTTTGCTCGGTTGGGTCGCCAACGCGGCTGCCTACAGGGCGAGCATGAGCATTGTTATCATGCAGGGCTGTCTGATCAGCGATTCCCCCGCTTGTACCTATAGCACTCTTGGGTGCTACGAATGTCCGTCTGGTGATAGGAGCAGAATTGGCAGGGCTTGGATGGTAACTCCTTCTGGTTCCGCACCCCTTCTACCCATGGAGGGTTACGAGGCCGGTGTCCAGCCGGACTAGGGTTTGCTCCTGTGGCCTTTGGTGCCCATCGTTCGGTCGGCCCGCTGGGTTCGGAGGCGACGACTTCTTTCCTCCGAGCCATCTAAGCCTCCTCTACATTAATGTAGCAGGTGGCACGGTTCATTAAGTCATAAAAGTCTCTGGGCAGGTTACGCATCAGGGACTGGAAGAATTTGCCTTCAGCCACTCCCTAGGTGAAGGCACTCAGCAATATCTCAGGGGTGACCGACAACATCTCGTTGGCCACCTGATCGAACCACTTGATGTACACCTTCAGGGGTTCCCGAACCCCCTGCCTTAAGGCAAACAACGCTACTGTGGACTTATGGTAGTGCCGACTTCTTGCGTAGTGGTGCAAGAAAGCCTTATTGAACACCTTGAAGCTAGTGATGGATCCGTCCAACAGTTGAATGAACCATCTCTGAGTGGCTCCCGACAAGGTGGTGAGGAAGGCTCTGCACTTCACCCCATCCGTGTACTGGTGTAACATTGCGGCGTGCTCAAATTTTAGCGCATGGTCTTTTGGGTCGGTCTATCCTTGATATTTCGCTAACCCTAAGGGGCGATAATGTTTGGGCAGCAGGTCCTCCTGTACTGACCGGGCAAACAGAGAGACATCATCCTCAGGCAAGGTTTCCCTAATGGGCGCCTTGCCTTTCGTTGGCTCTCCCGGAGGCGCCTCCCCCGCTGAGGAGCAGACAGAGTCGCTAGCCTAGTCGTCCGCCAGTGGCATGCTGAAAAGTGCTTGATGACGTGGAATTGGCGAAGTGGGCACTTGCGGTAAGCTGACTTGCCGGACGGGTGCTTGGGCCATGGCAGTGGGCACCGGGACGGCAAACCCGTCGATCGCTCTGTTCGGTTGGCCTCATGGATTCGTACGAGGCCCGAGTATATGTACTACCAATTCATTCGACAGTACTCCTACGGCTGTGACTTGTTGTTGTTACTGTAGCATTCTTTGCGCTCGCGCGGTCACCAACAGCTCCAGGTCTTCTTGCGATAGAGTGACTGTGATGAGTCATCCAGCTTTGTCCATCCTCTCGGCTCAATTGCAGGAAGAGTTCCCACAGACGGTGTCAAATATAATCTTGTCTGAAACTGGGCAGCTGTTGCTGGGTCATACGGTGCTGATGTGGCTTCGGGGCTGACCGGGTGAAAGACTCTACTAATGGGTGAAGCTCCGTGCTCCTAGTCTTTGCAAGCAATTGTACAAACTCCAAGGAATGTTAGAGACCGGGCTAGGGAGGCGTCCCCGGAACTCCGATACGCAAGTCAATGGGGTGCTCTTTAGGAAGAATGGGAACTGT
>JBAMIE010201464.1:0-11028 GCA_037177295.1 Kaempferia parviflora
GCCAAATCCATGATTACACAATACAATACATGAGATGAATTCAAGAGTTGTCACTAAGAAGGGATTACAACCAATATTATTGAATCACAATCATTCACTCTCTCAAAATTACACCCACACACAAAGACATAAAGAACTACTCAAGATTCATGGAAGAAAACCAAAAAAGGGAAGAAGAGGAAACAAGACTTATCTTCCAATAACCCTCTCTTGAAGTCCTCCAAGAATCGCCGTCTTCAACGAAGCCTTGCTCGGGAATCACCTTCTGAAGCTCTTGAACGTCTTGGAATTGCCTTCAAGCCTTTGGCGGTTCACCCCAAGGGTGAAACCTCCTTCCCTTGTGGAAGAGCGGGAAACCCCTTTATATAGTGTTGGCTCAAAACCTGCCACACGGCCGTGTAAGCTTCACACGGCCGTGTGAGGATGAGTGTTGCACGGCCGTGTAGCTTCACACGGCTGTGTGCAAGTCACACGGCCATGTGAGGTTTGGGTCAAGAAGATTGCTGCATCTGAGGTCACACGGTCGTGTGCAAGTCACACGACCATGTGAGGTTTGGCTCGGGAAACAACCACACGACCATGCGAGGCTTGACTCTAGAACTTTGCATGGACTTGAGTTACATGGCCATGTGAGGGTCACACGGCCATGCAAGGTTTGACTCTGTTGAGACCACACGACCGTGTGAGGGTCACACGACCGTGCAGGGTTTGGCTCGGGTAGCTCTTGTAACTAAGTTGCTTCCTTAGCTCCAAACTCTTCCAAATATGCTCGAAAATATCTAAAAATACTCTAAAACATGTACCTACACGTAAAACGATCAAAGAGCAGATCTTCGAATAATAAAGTGTAGTTATGCCTAAATCAATGTAAAAGGAAGTGAAATGACGCAAATCATATGTAAGAATAACGAAGTGATGTGCAATTATGATGCATAATAATGGGTACAATCTACACACATCAGTTCTTCTCACTAGTCATATAGTTTTGCAATCTCTTCCTTGACCCCCTCCAGCTCAACCATCAAGGTGGTAATCTTCTCTTTTTCCTCCATCATCAACTTCTCAGCCTCTAGCGACAAGCCTCAATGTCATCCAACTTGACTCAAAGCCTTAAGAATTGCTCTGAGCAAAAGGTCGTCTCCATCTTGGCATCTTGGAAATTATGGTAGGTCTTGGTTAGGCGAGTAAGTAATGCTAGAATATCCCATTGTTGTGCCAGGAGCTGTGGAAAAGTAAGGTTTGCTCATGGAAATCAGACGAAGAAGAAAAGCGTAAAGGAAAAAAGCATTACCTTCACATTGGTGGTCGTCATCTTATTCACCAGAGCCACCAGAGGGATACTCATGACTGCTCCATCTCGGCCGCATAGATGCTCACTAGGGTGGTGCCAAGAGTAGGTTTAAGCGAGGGTCTTTGAGGGGAGCCATAGGGCGAATTGACACCAAGAAGGGGGGATGCACCATGAAGAGCTTTCTATGAAAAGAGATGGAGTAAAAGATAAAAGAGGTGGAGTAAAAGAGGCGAAGGAAAGTGTTGG
Organism: Kaempferia parviflora; assembly: GCA_037177295.1. NCBI lineage: Eukaryota > Viridiplantae > Streptophyta > Magnoliopsida > Zingiberales > Zingiberaceae > Kaempferia > Kaempferia parviflora. The sequence goes on from JBAMIE010201464.1 coordinate 1,538, forward strand.
TTCAATTGTCCCTGGATCAAATTGACTATGTTGACTAAGCTTAATTGGGTCAAGCTTGTGTCTTAGTTTTGATGTTTGATAGGATATGCGGAGATTGTTGGAGCAATCATCCCTGGATCAAATTGACCCGTTTGACTGAACTTGAGTTGGTTCAAGCTTGTGTTTTGATGTTTGACAATAGACAGAGATTGCGTGTGCAATTGTCTGTGTAGGAGATTGTCAAATAGCAGTCAAATAGGTCAAGACGGGATACTTGACTAGAAAGTCATAACTGAAGTTTAGGAAAGGACAAGTCTAACAGGAAGGTTGGCAGTTGGGAAATCCAGGTGAGTGGAGCCTTGTGAAAATCCTGGTGAGTGAAGCTAAGCAGATAAAAGTCCCGATGAATGAAGTCGGGCAATGGAAATCCTAGTGAGTGAAGCTAGGTGTTAGAAATCTAGGTGAGTGAAGCCTAGTAAAATACCTAGTGAGTGAAGCCAGGCAGATGAGGAAATCTTAGTGAGTGAAGATAGGTGAAAGTCCTAGTGAGTGAAGCCAAGTAGATGAAAGTCTTGGTGAGTGAAGTCGGGCAATGAAAATCCTAGTGAGTGATGCTAGGTGTTAGAAATCTAGGTGAGTGAAGCCAGGCAGATAAGGAAATCCTGGTGAGTGAAGCCAGATGAAAAGTCCTAGTGAGTGAATCTAGGTAGATTCGAAGTCCCGGTGAGTGAAGCCAGGTGAAAAGTCCTAGTGAGTGAATCTAGGCAGATTCGAAGTCCCGGTGAGTGAAGGCAGATAGTGGAACTCTAAGTGGGTCAAAATTTTGACCGGACACTTAGCGACAAGTTCTAGCAGGTCACGATTGACCAGATGCTAGGCACAAGGAAGTCCCAACTGGTCACGGTTGATCGGATATTGGGCAAGGTGGTCTAAACTCGAGTTTCAACAAGTTTAGACCGGTCTAATCGATCAGTCGAACGATTGGCCGACGTTTTCTCTATGTTGTGAGAAAATAGAAAGGAGCTAGATAGATTAGTTGATCGATTCAACCCTCCCCGATCGATCAGCTGATCGATTGGGGAGGTGAACTCGCAAATGCATAGATTATGCCTGGATTGATCAGTTGATCGATCCAGGTTGTCGCGCCAAAGCATCGTAGGTGCCTTGATCAATCAGCTGATCGATCCAAGCTCTAGATCGATCAGCTGATCGATCCAGATTCTACCGTTACACACTGCAGGGATTCAAAAGCGTGCGATGGTGAGCGGCGTGACATCCTTCTCCTCCCTGATCTTCTTCAACAAGTTCATGCCAGTTCTTGGAGATCTCAGGGCAAAGTATTGTTGCACTTCAGAGTCTTCAAGAGGCGATCACAAGTTACAAGAGAGCGAGCAAGAGGGTTTATATGTATTGTTGTACATTGTATTTCTTGCTTCGAGTTGTAATTTTGTGTGAGTCTTGTACGAGGTTTCTCCACCTCCGGTTGTTCCCAAAAGGAGTTATTTTTCATAGAGGAGGGTGTGTGTGCGTAGTGCGGATCCTTAGACTAGTTACCTCTTCTTGAGGTGGATACCAAGTAAATATCCGTGTTAGTGTTGGTTGAGTTCTTCGTTTAGTTTTTTGCTGCATACATCATCACTGACGAAGCGATCAGAGCCATTCGCCCCCCTCTAGCTTCGAAAAGGTTCCCAACAAGTGGTATCAGAGCGAGGTCGCTCTTCATCAGACTCACCGCCGGAAGTGAAAAAGCTAGAGGAAGAAGAAGCAAAAGTTGAAACCCTAAAGTCAAAGGCTTCATCAAAAGGTTCAACTTCAAGATTGAATTCAAAGATGGACTTGGATACAACACAAGGGCGCCTCCACCATACATTGCTACAAGTTTCGATCTTTGGAAATCAAGGATTAAAAATTTCTTTATGATGGAGATAGAGCAATGGTTTGCTCTAATAGTGGGATTTAAAGCCTAAGGGATGGCGAAGGTAAAATTCTCAAGAAGAGCAAGTGGAGACAAGAACAAATCCAAAAGTGCGAGGCAAATGATAAGGTAACCAAATTATTGGTTAATTTATTACCTAGCACTATTTTGTACAAAATTGGAGAATATCAAGATGCCAAGGAGCTATGGAGCAAATTGGCAAAGATCCATGAAGAACCCTCCACTATACCAAATCAAATGGAATCCAAATAGGGACACTCATTGGATCAACGTGATGAAGAATTGGAAGTTGAGAGATGCTCAATTTCCAAAGAAGAGTAGAATGAAGAAGTTTCATCCTCAAGAGAGCTCTATAACAACAACAAGGGAACTTACTCCCTATTTCATGGTAATGAGGATGATGAAGAAGAAGCCTCCACCTCTAGGATTGAGGGGGGAGCCATTTGTGATTCCGGAACAAGAAGAGGTCTCCTCTTCTGGGTCAAATAGAGAAGTTGGCACCTCCACAAGTCAAAGATCATCATATGGAGGATCATGTGCCATCCCTACATGTGAAGGTATAGAAATTTCAGTTTGTAATAATAAAAATCATATTATTTGTTTTGAGTATAGGGAAAAAGGACACTATAAAAGTAAGTGTCCCAAATTGACCAAGAAGAAGGGTCAATTGACACTAAAGGCTAAGGAGAAGCCAAAGGTGGTCAACCCCGTGGCACAGAAGAATAAGGAATATATTGTGTGTTTCTTGTGTCATCAAAAAGGACATTACCGAAGTCAATATCTTAAGGGGAAAAAATCGGCCAAGAAACAAGAGGGAAGCACAAGTCAAGGGGAAGCTCTCAAGAGTAAACCCAAGGTATCATTTATTGATACAATTCCTCTTAATAATGGTAACAAGCATGCTAGAACTAATTTATATCATTTTAATGCCATTTACCATGAAAATAAAAAGCATGACAGAATTAAGAAAAAATATGTATCCTTTCATGATAAGACTACCACACCTAAGGCTAGGAAGGTAGATAAAAATATATGCAAGAATGCTAAGGATGTTAGACACATGCCTATCACAAAAAGTGCTCATAGAAGTCAAGGCCATCTAGGAAAATCCAAATCCAAGGATTTAAGGATAGAAAATCAAGTCTTGAGGTCAAGACTTGATAAATTGGAAAAGACCCTAAAAAGGATGAAAAATATCCTTAAGGGGTAAAATGAGCTTAACCTAGGATTAGAAAAGCAAGAGTCATCTAATGTCCATAGAGGTTTGGATTACAAATCAAAAGCCAAGAAGGATGCTCTTTCATACAATAGGGTTCTATATAATTATGGAACCAACCCTAGAACTAGGGGTCAAGTCAAAGTTACAAGAGAGGTCATCCATAAAGTTGACTTTGATAAGACCAAGGTGACTAAGGCTTCTAAGAAGCCTAATAAAGTCACCACAAGGGAAGCTATCCCTAGAGTTGACAAAGAGGAGTCTAGTATGATCAAGGCTTCTAAGAAGCCTAGGAAGGTCATTAGGAAGGTATCAAGGGAAGTCATCCCTAGTGAATACCTAGAACACTCATGGAGCACCAATCTGTTTTGGATTTCTAAGAGTGTATTCTCTACATCCTAGATGGGTTTAGAGAGTGTCAACTTAAATTGGAAGGGTAGTTTACCCATCCTTGATGAAGTTGGCTCTATGGAGCATTTTCAAGAAAATGTTACTCCTTGAAAATGATGGTTTTGAGTGATTACTCTATGGAAGAGTAAAATGTGCCAAAATTTAATCAGTTAAGATAAAGAAATACCAAGTTAGAACTTTTGGCATTCTCTTGGAAGATAAGGGCACATTAGGATTAATTCTAGCTTAGCATAGGACTACGGACTAATATTTAGATAGATAATCTAGGTATTTCATTTTTATTCTAATTGTCATGCTTTGTTTGCCCTCAATATTCCATGACATCACTTTTGCATTCATAATCCTTATGAAAAATAAAAATACCATGTCATGCATACATACATCATGTAGCAATATTGTAGGTTTTCTTTTGAAAACTAGTCTATTTGATGTATGCCATAAGCACCTTCATGCATTATTTTAAAATGTCATTATGATTAAGGACAAATGACATTACTTGACCAATGACGTCCTAGATGGATGATCATAATTTTAGAATGCCTAGATAGATATGCACGAACCCTTAGATTAGGAAAACCCATATTCACATCTCACAAAGACTATAAGGTGACTTGTATATGTTTTAGTGCACGTTAAATATAAGTGAGATGTTAGGAAGATGAACAAAACTCAAGTTGTAGATTAAGTGCATCTAGTTGAGTTTTTGTATCATTTAAACACAGTTATGTGTTATCCAATCATTAGAAAAGCTAATGTATAATTATGTGCATTGAACCCAAAGAATATGGTTAGAGATTTATTTTTAAAATTATTTTAAAATTATTTTGGAAAACCTTGGTGAAGATTATCTTTTGATAGCAATCACCATGTATAGATAGACATAAACTAGGAAGAAACATTAAAGTTTTCAACAGTTTCAAGTTTTGTCCCATTCTTTAAAAATATGAGGTATTTTCATAGAAAACTATTTTTCCATGAAAATATATGCGTTAAATAATGTATACACAAATTTTCATAATTTTTAAAATTTTGTAGAATTATTTGGGGATTTATGAAATTCGGCTAAACCAAATTTCAGAAAATCAGAGCTTGGATTGATTAGCTGATAGATCCAACCTCATCTGAATCGATCAGTTGATCAATCCAAGCATGTTTTTCATGATTAGTGTGTCGCGGGATCGATCAACTGATCAATCAACATGCTTCAATCGATCAGGTGATTGATTGAGGTATGATTTTTGCTAAAAATGCTTGATTTTAGGTTTTAAAGCCATGTTTGGTCATAATAACCATCCCTAACCCTATGGAATACAATTATATGAATTTAAGGGTAGTTTTCTGAATAAAAATAAGAAAGAAATGGTTAAAGAAGACTAAATTGAAGTTTAGGACAATGTTAAGTATCAACTTTGATTTTTGAACCTCAAAACTTCATGTTTTTGGGTTTCCTAAAGTTTTTAGGAATTCCATGTCATTGTTGGTGCAATGACAGAAGATGTAGAGCATGTTTTGAGGGAGACCTACTCCTTAAAGACATGTATTAATACATAATTAAATATTAGAAGGTTGGAAACCTTCCTCATTGGATATGCTCAAGGTTGAGCATGAAGAGACAATGGAAGATGAGTAATCTTCATTGTCATGAGTCAATGATCAAGAATGAGAATTAGGATACAATGAAAGGTATGAGACTTTCATTGAGCACCTTTGATCATAAAGACTCTAGGATGAGTTTTTGATGTGTATCAAAGGGGGAGAATTTGTAAGGTTTAAGTTAGGTAATGTTCATTCACCCAAAGGTGAGTTTACCTAAAGGGGGAGAATGAGCCTAATGTAAATGTATTGTCAAACATCAAAAAGGGGAAGATTGTTAGTGCAATTATCCTCAGGTCAAGTTGACCATGTTGACTAAGCTTGAATTGGGTCAAACTTGTATATTAGTTTTGATGTTTGATAGGATATGGGAGATTGTTGGAGCAATCGTCTATGGGTCATGTTGACCCGTTTGACTGAGCTTGAGTTGGTTCAAGCTTGCGTTTCGATGTTTGACAATAGATGGAGATTATGTGTGCAATTGTCTGTCTAGGAGATTGTCGAATAGGAGTCAAGTAGGTCAAGGTTGACCGGCTACTTGCCTAGAAAGTCTTAACTAGAAGTTAGGCAAGGACAAGTCCAACAGGAAGATTGGCAGTTGGGAAATCCAGGTGAGTGAAGCCTGGTGAAAGTCCTGGTGAGTAAAGCCAGGCAGATGAAAGTCCTAGTGAGTGAAGTCGGACAATGGAAATCTTAGTGAGTGAAGCTAGGTGTTGGAAATCCAGGTGAGTGAAACCTAGTGAAATACCTGGTGAGTGAAGCCAGGCAGATGAGGAAATCCTGGTGAGTGAAGTCAGGTGAAAATCCTGGTGAGTGAAGCTAGGTGATAGTCCTAGTGAGTGAAGCCATGCAGATGAAAGTCCCGGTGAGTGAAACTGAGCAATGGAAATCCTAGTGAGTGGAGCTAGGTATAAGAAATCCAGGTTAGTGAAGCCCGGTGAAAGACATGGTGAGTAAAGCTAGGCAGTGTTAAAATATAGGTTAGTTTCGGTGTTAGGGTTTAATACATTATGACATTTATCATGCTTTTAATAACTTCTTTCCTTTTGATGTTAGTTTGGGATTTAAAATTTGGAGACTATGCACTCACTCATGTTCTTGATAACTTTAGAATATAGGTCAGATTCGGTTTATGATTTAATATGCTATGACATTTATCATGCTTTAGAATACATGTTAATTTTGGATTTAGGGTTTAATATGTTGGGACCTTGACGCCGGTTAGAGAGGGGTGAATAGCCGATCACCCACATCATTTGCTTCCTATACTTGTTAGAGTACAACATAATACAAAAAAACTAATAATAGAAAGCTAAACCCTAAGCACTACAATGACAAGAAAGAACATCAAACCTCACACGTTCATGTAACGTTGTTAAGAGATAACTTATTCCTACTCTACGGCGTATCCGTAAGGTGGATGATTCCTGTGATCCTTCAGTGGATCAATCCCCGAAATCCCTCTGGCTATCTCAAGCACCTTCTAAGTGGAGAAACCTCCCACAACCTTCCGAGACCTCTTAGATGCGCTTAGATCGCTCTTGAACTTGGAATACTACTAATAGGGGTTAACCACTTCTACTTTTTGTCAACCTTGCTCAAGGTTCTGAAACTATCTTAAATAGAGCTCGAGTGGAAACACCTAAGCATGTTTCCTGTGACCAGTTGACTGCCCTACTTAGCAGTCTACTGGTCCTCCATGGAATTTGACCTTTACATGCCAATGGCTTGATACTAGTTGATTGTTGCTAGGATCAACTGCTCCACAAGGCTTGAGCAAAAAAATATTTTATTCTCTCCCAGCCCCATGCCAGTCGACTGATACAATCATCAGTCGATTGGTAAACCCTAACACTAGAGTTTTACCCTCGAGTACACTCACAGTACTTGTCCTCACCCGCACAACTCTTGACCTTGCCTTCTAGTCTCCTCCATTAGCCATGAGTCCCTTAGATGCCTCCACATCCTTCATGCCATGCATTCAGGAGCTTCCATCGATCTTATCCTTGTTGTTGGGTCTTCCAATGCCAAGAGACCGTGCCTCTGAGACTTCAACCTTGCCAAGTCACACTTGGACTTACATTGCCAAGATTACATACTTGGATTTACACTGTCAAGACTCGCCCTTTGCCAAGATTACACTTGGAATTTTCTTTATTGTACACATATCCTGTACACTCTCAATGCATATCAAGTACAACAATATTCCTAACTTAAACCTTTGCTCAAACATCAAAACCTAGGGCACCCAAATTGCTCCAACATAATATGCCATGACATTTGTCATGCTTTAGAATACATGTTAGTTTCGATTTTAGGGTTATCATGCTATGCTATTTATCATTCTTTAGAATACAAGTTAATTTCAATTTTAGGGTTTATATACCATGACAATTAACATGCTTTAGAATACATGTTAGTTTCGATTTTAGGGTTATCGTGCTATGACATTTATCATGCTTTAGAATACATGTAAATTTTGATTTTAGGATTTAATATGCCATGACAATTAACACGCTTTAGAATACATGTTAGTTTCGATTTTAGGGTTATCATGCTATGACATTTATCATGCTTTAGAATACATGTAAATTTTAGTTTTAGGGTTTAATATGCCATGACATTTATCATGCTCTAGAATACATGTTCATTTCAATTTTAGAGTTTAACATGCTATGACAGTAATCATACTCGATAACCTTGTGGCATAGATTAGTTTCGGTGTTAGGGTTTAACATGCTATGACATTTATCATGCTTTTGATAACTCCTTTATACATGTTAGTTTCAGATTTAAGGTTTTGGATACTATGTATTCAATCATGGTCTTGATAACTTTGTAAGATATAATAGCTACGGGTTCTAAGATGTAGCTTGTTATGGAATTAACCGTGTTTTTGATAATTTCTAATATGTATATATTTGTTCAGACTTTAGGATCATTAGAAAGTAGATACCAACTTATGACCTGAGCAAGTCTGGGGAGATTACTAAGTTATGATCCGGGCAAGCCTGGGGAACTTAACACATTACGATCTTGGGAGTTTATCAAGTGACGATCCAGAGATCTACGCCCAGGAAGCTTACCAAATATGCTAGTATGTATGGGTAGGAGTTTCCGCTCCAAGGTTCGGATCCCTACCTACTATGTTAGGGGATAATAACATGAAACTAAGCCCTAAGATAACTATGCCCATGTTTATATTCAGTAAGTAGTATGTTCACGATCATGCTTTAATTATGCACATGCTTATACTTTAGTTTTCCTTATATTAATGCATCAGTTATGCTTATGTTTGTGCTCCAATCAGGTTTAAGAATTTTGCTTTAATTATGCTCATGATTATACTTTAGTATACTTATGTTTATGCTTTAATTATGCAATTACTTATGCGGTGTGATTAGAATGTTCACAACTATGCTTTACCAAGGTATGTTACATTCATGCCCTAGTCGTGTTTATGTAATGTAAGTAGTTAAGGGTTGAAAATTAGTTAGTGTTGGTTTTTCATTAGAACACATGGTTATAAGAATTAATTAATACATATTATGGTTTGAACATGTTGAGTTTTTATGATCATAGTTCTGTTTGTTGCAAGATATGAGGCGTATTGTAGGATCGAGTTCGAGCGATAGAGGGGGAGGGGGTGAATATCGCGATAGAAAATTTCTCAAATTTTAAAACATGAGTACGCAACGGAAATAAGAATAAACAGAAAGGAAAAAGACAGTTTCTTTTTGCTTACTTCGGAGTCTTGTAACGGCTCCTACTGCAAGACCCACAGTCCTTGTGTTTATTTTGGGAAATCACTATCAATTCATAAAGTATTACAAGTAGAAGTACAAGAGATTGATTTACAAACAAATTATACCGACTCTAGAAAATGGCAGAGCTTTCGAGCGCCGGAGCATATCGGAGCGTCTCGGAGCAGCGCAGAGCGAGCACTTGAATAATAATTGATATTTCAAAAAGGTGGCCGATGGCTGCCTTTTATAGTCTCGAAAAAATCTGCTCTGGAGGTCGCCCTCAAGACCTTGAGGGCACCTCCACAATGCGCCGATCAACTTGAAAATTATCCTCGTTGAGTCAAAAATTATCCTCTTGAGGGCGTCCTCAAGCCTCTAAGGGCGCCTTCAACTTTATGCACGGCAGCGGCTATTCAAAAATTCATCTGTGAGAAGTTATCTGTTGGAGGGCACCTTCAACCCCTGCGGGTGACTTCCTGCCTTACTGAGGGTGCCCTCAATCGGCTGAGGGTGCCTTCAACCTTACTGCTCGCGGTTTGAAGGCTTTTAATTTATTTCTTTCTTTCCTGCAACAATATGTTAGCACAAATAATAATATGAAAAGTAAGTT
>JBAMIE010201475.1:0-11027 GCA_037177295.1 Kaempferia parviflora
TCCACCCCTTTTCTCCTTCTCCTCCTTCGTCCTTCCCCTCCTCCTCCTCCCCTTTCCCACCCTCGTCTGTCTCCTCCTCTTCTTCTGCCCCCTTCTCCTCCTCCTCTAAAATTTTCAGATACACAAATTCAAACCATAATCAAATGGGAAAACGTAAAGATTTATCATTTCAAAATAAAGAAGGAAGGACATTAATGTTGTTCATGAATTTGTATCTTGTTGCCTGTGTGTGCTGCTTCCGAGCCATTACCTTGAAATGACTTTCATTTGATTTTCTTGTTAATTTTTTTTTCCAAAGAGTATTTTGAATTTTTTGGTTAAATTTACCCTTGCAATTTTTTGTTAAAATTTGTGTGTTGAATAAAATGGTTCTGTCAATTTATGTGATTTTTTATGTTTTATTTATAAGGGTAGAATGAGAATTTTAACTAATTTTCATTTCATAATTTAATCCAAATCAAGAAATATTAATGCGAATAATATCCATTACAGTATCTATACCAAGTGACAAGTGGCCCCCCCCGCCAACCCGTTCCAGGGCCAACACGGAGGAGGTAATTCACGGATAGCTACTAGTCATAAGTGCAAATGGTCAAGACATGGGGGAGGTATATGCTTGTGCATGCCGAGATTCGACATCTAGACCTCATGTTGCAAGCTTCCATGCTTTAACCATCGCACCGCTCCGAGGGGACACAATATCTATACCAAGCATCATTAATTCAACAATCATTTCTATTGTCATTAACCCTTATATTACAACTCATTATTATTTTTATTCCCGAATTTATGTGCCCCTTAGTGACAGTGCTGGTAATTTAAATACATTGTCACTAAGTAGAAAACAATATAATATTAAAAATTTATAAAACAAAATAGCAGTTGCATATGATTTGTTTCTTTGTTGATGAACAATGACTATCTTAAAAATATTCTAAGTATGGTTGGTTTAAGGCAACATCTACATGTATAAGAACTCCATCTCCATGGTCTAGTAGGCAGTAGCCTTAGAATGAGTGAAAGATCTTTTTCTTATTAAACTTAATCTGACATTTTGTAAGATATAACACTTGGCTTCATAGTCTCAACTATCAAATATATTCTGGGCATAGCCTCTCTAATGTTGAGATTCTCTAGGATGTCTACAACCTATGAAAAGGTTATAATAATTTTGATAAAAAACAAACTATTACATATTCTAACATTTTGATCAAAACTTCTACATTAACACAAATAACTTAGGATGCATATTAAGTCAATCCAATATTATGCTTACTTGTTACATGGCCTTCAAATGCTCCTCAAAATGACTTAAGACCCCTAAACCGATTAAAGCATCATGCTAGTAAACAAACATTTAAAGAACTTTTCATAGATTTTCGATAAAGAACAAAGAGAGAGCATGCAAATCTAAGGATGATGATAAATGAAAACAGAAAGCATGACAATGAAAGGATGATGATAAACAATAACAAGAGCGATCAAGAAAAACACTAAAATGATAAACGAAAACAAGAGCGATCAAGAAAAACATTAATAGAGCAGGGTGAGTGAGAATGACTTTTAAAACTCAAGACCTTAAATTGGCTCAAGAGAATCATTTATCTAGGTAGTTGCTTTATATTATAATAGTTGGATCGATCAAGTATAAAGGGGGTAATTAGAACAATTTTTTTTTATATATTAATGTTAGACAATCTTATGCAAAGGTTGATGCTGGAAGTTACAGAGAAATTGAAAATTACTGAAATTCAAATTCAAACTTACCTCTGTTACGATGGTTTAAGTAGATAATCTCAAAATATCAGACTGGATTGGTTAGGGTGAGCTACTGAGTTGTACGAGCTCTTGTGGGAAGTTGTTGGCTGAGTGTTTGAGTGCTCCCGAGTGGTCATGTAGAAATTAAGAAGAGAAAAAAATTAACTATTTTATTAAATCTCAAAAGTGTATAAAAAATAAAAAGTACAAAGCTTTAAATAGAGAACCTAAACCTTAAACTGAAAAAGGAAAAATATCAAGTCTAAAAATATATATAATCTAACAGTTCCAAGTGCTGAGCGGCCCGAGTGCTTCCTAACTCGAGTGGGAAGCCGAGTGTCGTCCGAGCAGGTTTTTAAGTACCAAGTCGAGACGTCTAGTCCGCCCGAGTGATAAGCTAATCGAGTGTCGAGTCAGTCGAATTGCTGAGATCAGGACCCTGAGTGGTAGCGTCACCCGACTACTTAGTCGTTGAGTTCGAGTAGGTTGCCGATGAAGAGTATCGAGTCGGGAGAGAATGATTCCGATAGGGTTGGTCCTAGATTTTAAAGGGTCCGGTGCAACAAAAATAAAAAATAGGTAACGACCATCAGTGATGGCAGCGACACAACAATGTGACAACGACGATGCCGGAAATCATAATGTGGGAATTGAGAAGGTGGTGTTGGCGACTATCGACATAGGCAAAGAGATTGAGGGTGAGGCAATGAGCAAAAATGAATTTAAGATTTAGGAAAAAATAGGATAAAGAAGGAGCTGCGAAGGAAGAAACGATACGCTCGAGTCCTCCTATGAGTATCTCTCTCTCTCTCTCTCTCTCTTTTTTGATAGTTTTAGAAAAAAAAAAAGTCCACAATATTTTAGATTTTATAATGAGATCTTCTATGTTTAATTTTTTATTGAAGAAACATCATATTTTTTTTTAACAAAAGTGGGCCCTGCCAAAGGTGGAGCCTTGTGCACCAGCTCCACCTTGACCACCCAGGGCCGGTCCTGGATTCGAGGTCTGATTTTGACACAATTTTCTTAAAATATATTCATCCACTAAACCAAACACTAATAGTTTGTGGAAAACTGAGTTAGTATCCCAACACTATCATTAATAGAGCCATTAAGCAGCGTGCACAACAATTAGAGAGAAAGAACAAGGGGAACAAAAGATGGAAGGATTCTACATCTCTTTTGCTTATGTGTCTGCTCCTTTGCTAAGGTCACAATCTCCTGATATAGAAATTTCATCCGTCAGTTGTGTTGAATGGCGACGATTTAGATGGTAAAACATTGATTGATTTACTTGGAAATTTTTTTCTTGATCGGTTTGACATTTGACGCATGCAGATCATGCTCGCATATAAATCATCTTGGTTCAGTACAATTCAAGCTCTAGATTTATACGCTTTCGAGCCCTCGCATAGTCGCATAAGAGAGAGTAATGATTCCATATAAACGAATCATAAAATCATAAGACTCTCAATCTAAACTAAAATCTCATTGACAACCAAACTTCCTTCGTTTTTTTAACCTTTTTCTCATTCCTATTATCTAACAATTAATTTAATATTAGGTGTCTTCTTGAGAATGACTAAAAAAAGGGGCCTTTGTAATTTTTTACACGAAGGGTTTGTTGAAAAATAACAAGTGGCAACTTAGTAATTTAGTACAGTAGAGAAACTACGTTTATAACCTCGAGCGAGTGGGCATCTTGGGCGTACGTCGTTAGGGTTTTCCAGCAGCCGCTTCCCTTTCTATCTCCGTCTGATCACGATGACTGCACAAACACAAGAGGAACTCCTCGCCGCTCATCTCGAGCAGCAAAAATTCGATGTGAGTTACTAAATCCCTTTATTGTTAACTTTTAAGTTCCATTCTTTGTACTATAGACTCTTCTGGGCTTTGATCTAAGTGTTCTTGTTTGAATCTTTTGTTTAAAATTATTGCATATACGACCTTTTGTCGTCCTGAATCGGAGCATATCGTGAAAATGCACGAGATCTTTGTGGATACATACTACATCTAATTGATCTGGTACTTTACCGGGGGAAAAACTTGCTTTACTATAAATTTATCTGATTTGTAGGCATGTAAATCTCGTAACCTGTCGTAGTTGGTTGTCTTTTATTGAATGCATCGGTAATTTTGGGGGCTTTTATGAATCACAAGGCGCACGAAATGGAAAAAGTGATGTTGATTTTTTTCTACGTTGATACTCTGTTAGCATGAGATTATGTCTTCGTATCTTTTTTTTTTTTTTTTTTTTTTTAAATTTTCATCTTCTCAAAACTTCAATTTTGGTGACATTTGTTATGTTTCTTCTTGTGCAAATGTCTTGGACATCCAATATCACTTATTGGCTTTTATCAAGGTGTTGGTATCAAGGTGTTGGTTCACATTTTATGCACTGATACATGGTGAGACGTGAGATCCAGTAATGATTGTATATGATTGGTGTCAGTTACATTTTGTAGTGCTCATCTATAAAATTGCTATCAATTGAGGTGGATTGACTTGTCAATTTGTTCTAGGATCCATACTAACTGATTAAGATTCACTCCAAACAAAACACAACCCCTGTAGCAATTGTGACTTGTAAATTATGTGCACCTTGCAATCTCATATTTCAGTTTATTGGTTTCTTTCGTGATCATTTTAATTCTAAAGGAAGTACATTTCACTGGCTTCAATGAAGTTGTCTTGTGTAACTTCTATTATATCCCACTGCGTAGGTATTAAATCTTGTATCTGTAGTATTATAACTCCAGTAAAATAGACAGTTGAACTTCGTTAACTTTTGAGGGTAGCTATCCAGTGTAAACATGTTATAGTGGGCCTCTGGTCTGACTATCTGAAAATTTTTAGTTTTCTTGAATAGGTATGTGAGACATTAGCTTGTAGAATTTCAGGTTCTCCAACATCAACCTTGTTGCTACCTTAGCCTGTTTAAGAAAGCCTGATCCCATGCTTTGATTGAAGATCCCTTAAGATTGATGTGCGATATATTTTGATTGGTAAACTTTGTATTTATGCAGTGTTATTTGGGAAAAAAAGTAGAAAAGGAAAGAAAAGGACCTAAAAACTAGTAAATTCATTTATTTACTGAGAAGGAAGAGGAGATGAAAGAATCTAAATCCATCCAAATTTTCCATTTTATTTTGTCCAAATCTTGAACAAGCGGAGAAAAGGCAAGTTTGAGCTTCTAAATATAAATGTGGTCTATAATATTATTATCCTCCTTTTGTCTCTGTCCAAGTAAAAAAAGATGGGTGAAAAGCAAGACAATGGAGTGGAAGTGAGATATAAAGTATTAGTTCAATTGAGGTAAAAATATAAAGAATTGGATTGCATTATCTTCCTACTCTCCACTTTTGGCAATCTTGCAATTTATAGACAACTGAAAGGAAGAAATTAATGTTACATCCATATGCTTGTTTTTATTAGGGGCTCAGTACCCTCTTTATTTTCATCCTGACTTGGGTGGAAATGAAATGGAGGAGTTGGTCGGAGTTAAATTCCTTGATCTCTGTTTATATTGGATAAATTGACAAATAAATCTATTACTTTTTCTCTATTATTTTGTCCAAGTAAACACACTATTAAACTATTTTTGTATTTTGTTTCTTCTCTAATTCATATCCATCAAATAAATATGACAGACTATATGATAATTTGGATGCTATAAATTTGTTGCTAACAACTAAAACAAGGTAGCACCCCAAATAGATGGGAGTAACACAGCTTGTTGTTATTGCAATTAAACAAGAAAACATAAACAGATTAAGATACTAGTTAGTTAGGTTTACTAAATGCTTTGTGCTATTACCAACTGTATTTATCTAAATATTTTGACTAATGTGCCTTAAGGAGAGCTTATTGCAACCTTTTTAACAGAATGATGAACCACTTGTGGAGGATGATGAGGAAGATGATGACGATGATGATGATGACGATGATAAAGAAGATGAAGGTATCATTACTCCTCTTGCTGCTCCAATAATTATTTTTTTTTAACATTTGTGACTTCTGAGGCTCTGGTGTGGCTAAAACATAGTGTGTATTGGACAGATATTTAAGTATATATAATATTATATTGTGGTATACTTGTCTATTTTATTCTATTCAAATTAAAAATGGATACTAGACAGCATACACAGGCTGTGTTCTCCATTCTGTGGTTTGTTCCTCTAAACCTTGTCATAAATCCATCTTGAATTTTCATGAAATTTAGATTGTTGTGCTAGTCCAGTTTCTGCTTTCATTTACTACCTTAGCTGATAATTCAGAGGCTCTGATGAAAAATTGGTTATATCATGGAATGGTGTTTAGATGACAGAAATGTTGGAATTGGTGTACCTTCTCATCATTTTAAAGATGGATTTGTGCACCTTACTTAAATTGTATTTTAAAAACATTTATATTTATTTATATAATTTAATGTGATAAACTTCAACTTGAGAGTTTATTTTGTCAATAAAATCATAACTAGTACAAATCTCCTCATAGACCTTAGTATTTTTTAAATTCATTTTTCATCTTATATTTGTTCTTTTTTATGTGAACCATGTTGATTTATTGTATAAAAAATTAATTTTCAAATTCAATTACATGTTGCATTTATATATTATGTTAGTCATTTCAACTTTTTCTTCTAAATCAATCATCTATGACAATGGGTACATGGAGCAAGATTTTTTCCCA
Source organism: Kaempferia parviflora (assembly GCA_037177295.1). Lineage (NCBI taxonomy): Eukaryota > Viridiplantae > Streptophyta > Magnoliopsida > Zingiberales > Zingiberaceae > Kaempferia > Kaempferia parviflora. The sequence goes on from JBAMIE010201475.1 coordinate 6,451, forward strand.
AAAAAGATATTGTTTTGTCAATTAATTCAAGTGGCTGACATAAAATAAATTTGAAACTAAACTTTCTTTAATGTGTGGCAGGTAATGTTTAATTTTGTATACTAATTGTAAATATTCCATTTAATTTGATTCTAATTAAAATAGTTATATGCATGATTGACATTTATAATTTAGTGAAAGAAGTGGGAAAGTATAGTTATTCTTCTTGATGCCCAAATTCTTGCATAAATTTGAAAGGTAACTAATTACAACACATTTTAATGTCTGTTATTGACTCCACCAATTTTATATAATGGCATGCTTCACTAGTCTTTTTTATGTAAGATTTGTGATTCCCTTAAGCTGTTTTCTCGAGCTATGGTGATTCTGTCTCATTTTTGTTTTTTGAGATTTATTGAACTTTACATTTTCACTAGTGTCTTCATTATATAAGCTTATTGTAGACTGTAGAGTAGAATCTTGCTTCCTAAAAGATAGTTATGTGTTCTGTTTTTGTTTTTCTTGAAAGACTAATAAAATGGTAAGCTGGTTGCTGCGTAAATTCTCCTTATGACTTGTCAATTTACTGACAAAATAATTTTACTTTTAGCTTCTTAGTGCTACAATAACATTAAAACATGGTCGTAATATTGCAATCCGACGATAAAAACCTTTAAAACTTCTATTTATTTATTTTTCCATTTTTCGTTGAGCCATTTTTCTACATAGTTATCGTTTGACTTAAGATCTTCAATTATATATTTTTTGCATCTACAAAATTCATGTTAAACATATGAACTTCATTATCGAACAAGAATGTGGCTTTTATTTTTAGTCTTGTTTTTTTTTTTTTCCAAATATCTTCACTGGTTAGTGTTGGTAACCCATGATACAGATGAGATCTTCAAAACTGGTTGAGGTTGGTATTGGAAATCGAAATGAAGTTGTTTAATATTTTATGAATGTATCTGTCTTTTAAAATTATTAGTGACATCTGCGATGATATTTACAGGACAAGAAGGAGATGGTTCTGGAAGGTCAAAACAAAGTAGAAGTGAGAAAAAGAGCCGAAAGGCTATGCTGAAGCTTGGTATGAAGCCAATACCTGGCGTCAGCCGTGTAACAGTCAAGAAGAGCAAGAATGTAAGTCGACCAGTCCTTGCTGTTTCTTCTAATTTGTTATGAACTTTAAGGTGATTATTCTACACTCTGCCACTCCAGATATTGTTTGTCATATCAAAACCTGATGTTTTCAAGAGTCCAACATCAGACACCTATGTTGTGTTTGGAGAAGCAAAGATTGAGGACTTAAGCTCGCAGTTGCAGACTCAAGCTGCCGAGCAGTTCAAGGCCCCAGATATGAGCCATGTGATATCAAAACCTGAGCCATCTACCATCGCACAGGATGACGAAGAGGTCGATGAGACTGACGTGGAGCCCAAGGACATCGAATTGGTAATGACCCAGGCTGGGGTTTCCAGGTCTAAGGCTGTCACAGCGCTCAAAGCCGCCGAAGGTGATATTGTCACAGCCATCATGGAACTTACAAATTAGCGTATGAAATCTTTTATCTGAGAGCTATCTTTAGACCATATCAACGCAAGTTTAGTAGTTTATGTTTCCGTGAGGATCACCGTTTGTTTGAGTACGCCAAATCCTGTGCGCTATTATGAACTGTCGTATTTGTCTATTTTTTCATATTTTGCTTGCTCTTTCAAATTTCAGAGGATTGCTTCGTGGTTAGATGGTACAACTTGTATAATCAAGTGGGAACATGTATGCTTACGATAAGTCGAATGTTCCCAATGACAATGGATTCTGATTGCCCATCAAATTCTGGCCTATCGCCTACGAAATTGAGCGGGTAAATTGGTTCCATATTTGGCTTGAATAAGCCGAAGTTTGTTTCCAATTCCGGAGACTTCTGGTTCTCGTCGAACATCCCATTAATATACGCCTCGAGCTCGACCGGGCTGGTCGGCGTTCCTTTTTCGACATGCCCGATCAGATTCTTGTTGTACGTCTGAGCATTAATCACGCTTGCTCCATACCCTCCTGCTGTCGGCCATCCAGTCTCCGACACCACCACCGCCAGCTGCTGCACGCCTTCCCTCTTCAAAGCCGCGTGGAAGCTGTCGATAATCGCGTCAAAGAGGTTCGTGTACCTGAACTCGCCGTCCTGTACGACTGTGCCGGTTTCGTTCATCAAAGCGTAGGAAAGTAACACCCGGTCGGGGTTGTTGGCGTATACGAAGTAAGGGTAAGCGTTAACCAGGAGCGGCGAACTCGTGTTGGCCAAGAACGCAGCTATCGGGCTCAAGAACGTTCTCGCGTTTGCAGAGAACGCGCCGGCGGAGGGCGGGAAGGAGGATCCGAGGACGTCGGTGCTGATCGCGGTGGAGACTTTGACGCGGCTGGCAAGGCCGGCCGAAACCAGAGCATTGCGGACGTTGCGCATGGCGGGGAGGACGTGCTGAGCAAGATCACCCGGGACAGCCTCGTTTCCAACGGCGATGTAGCGGAAGGCGACGCTAGGCCAGTGGGCGGCGACGTTGCTCTGGACCCACTCCATGGCCGCAGAGGAGCTGGTGGCCAAGGATTGCAGCTCTGTCGTGGGGACGTCCATGAGGAGTCGAATGGCGGAATTGGCGAGTGCTTGCAGGACGGCTTGGTCGGGGCGGTACAGTCTCATCCTGTAGATGTTGTTGGACCTATAGAGGTTCACGACCTCGACCGGCGAGGGGAGGTTGGCAGCTTGCATGCCATAGCAAACTCCGATGAGCTGAGCACCTGCAATTCGGAGTAAAAATACCCAATCAAGTACCAATTTTGACATCTCACCAACAGAGAAAGAGAAAGAGAAAGAGAAAGAAGTGAATTACTTGCTGGAGCTGTAATCAAAGTGGAAACCAGCAGCGCAACGAAAGCAATCATCACGGCAATAGGATTGATTGCTGGATGTGAAGAAAACTTTATGATATATAAATTAAACATAGAGACAAGACAGTTTGACTGATCGCCGACGGTCGTCGATGCCCTCAGTTTTGTGGTCGAGCCGTGTTCCATGGAAGCTCTGCTCCAATTTCCAGTCAAAGTTTCAAGTATGCCGTTTCAAACCCGTCAAATTGATTCGATGGGATATTATGACAGATTTTATTTATTAATATTTACTCGATTTAGTTAAAAACGAAGATCTTTGAAAAAAAACAGCAAGCTTTAAAGTTAAAGATTTGAATCTATATTATATAAATAATAAATTCTAGGGGAAAATTTTTATTTGTTATTTTTATACCGAATTGTTATTTAATATCCGTTCAAAGAGTTTTTGGCTTTAGTAAACTAATTAAAAATTAAGATAAATCTTATATATATATATATATATAAACATATACATAATATAAAAAAAAATAAATTCAATCATTATTCTACAATATAATTGTTATATGAATTTAGCAAAATATTACAAAAAAAAAGTAAGATAGTTCCATGTGAACAGATATGTTTTTAATAAAATTGAAACAATATAGTAGTTGTTTCGAAATATAATGGGAAATTTTGTTAAGGGTTACCGAAATTAAGTTGGAAGATTTCAATAGGGCACTTACACATAACAATAGCTATTCAAAACATGAAGAAAAGTAGCTTAGGGGGCATTCGAATCATGTTGGACAATTCTCAAACCAATTTAAGTTAAATTTTTTCAATGGGCACCTAAGTTTGACTTTCTTTATTCCCTTCCTCACATATATCAAAAATAATGAAAATACTATTTTTGCTCCTTAAAAACCCAACAGGAAGTAGCATGTTGCTTATTAATTAATAATAGTTCGATACTCGCCTCCACTCGTTATTACTCCGATAGAGTTTGGGATTAATTTTAAGTAAATGTAAAATATCTTTTTTGAGTATCTGATTTTTTTCTTACAAAGGTCATACTATATTAGGACAAATGACCCACATAATTTATCCCCTTTCAAATAGTACGAGGTCACCTAACTAGCCGCTAAAGTAACAGCTTCATGTTGCTTATGAATTAATAATAGTTCGATACTAGCCTCCACTCGTTATTACTCCGATAAATTTTGGGATTAATTTCAAGTAAATGTAAAATATCTTTTTGAGTATCTGATTTTTTTCTTACAAAGGGTTACTATTAGGGCAAATGACCCACATGATTTATCCTCTTTCAAATAGTATGAGATCACATAAGTAGCCGCTAAAGTGACAGCTTCATCTTTTACTCCAATAATAACCATTTATTGGTTGCTACAGATGTGATGTAAGTGTAAAACAAGGAATAGTCAAAATGGCCCAATTTAAATCTCACAAATGCCGACCTAGTATTTATTCTCCAAATTTAATTTATCCTATATTCGGGGAGCGACAAAAATAATTACTGTCAAAATTTTCTTACTCTTAAATAGCCTCTGAATTCTTGATTTAGGACTGGAATCAAGTTCAAAATCTCCTAAAAATAATCATCCCAGGTTGCATGATGGTCGACGAGACAATGATTTCTAACAAGTTCACACAAGGATGGAGTCACTCAAGAGATGCCCTAAGCTATAGCCCAACCCTGAGAAGCTCTGACGTACCAG
>JBAMIE010201486.1:0-11026 GCA_037177295.1 Kaempferia parviflora
AAGAGCATCTGCCAACCAGAAAGTCGAGATGACGTGGGAGGAGAATGAAAACTTTCATCCGGTCATGCTTCAATTTTGACATAGAAATTCCCTTCCCACCTACCCTTGTTCGGATGGGATGAAGGAGGTTTATTAATAGAAAGAGAAGGGAAGGGAGGGGAAGTAAAATATTTATTTTCCCTTGTTTAGAAGGGAGGGAAGGATGGTTGAGAAGGAAAGAGAGAAAAATAATAATTAAAAATATAAAATTATAAAAATATCCACTTAAAAAAATAAACGTACTTATGAATAAGGATAAAATTAGAATAAATCTTCCTTCCCCTTCCTTACACCCCAATTTGGGGTGTAAGGAATCTAGCTTATTCCCGAACATGTAAGGGTAAACTTTATCCTTCTCTCTCCTTCCCCTTTATTGCTCACTCTCTTCCAAACAAAAGTAAACATTATCCTTCTCCTTTTTTACCCTTCCACGTTTTTTCCTCACCTCTTCCCAAACACAGGACTAGTTGTTCAGTCCTGTTCAGCTTGTGTCTAGTATCATAGACATGCAGTAGCTGCAAACTTACATCTCCTCCTTAATAACAGATATAATATTACTTGCATATGATGTGCTATTAGCTTTGCATGAAGGATATTAGAAAAAACCTATGAATCAACAAACCCTTTAATGCAAGCACCATGTGAATTACAAATAACACCTCAAAAATCTACTATACCCGAATTGCCTATATAGCAACCATCCACGTTAAGACCATACATTCAGTGTCAAGAGAATGCCAATGTATCCACTCCTTCCGCATAATATCACTTCTACAAATAACAAGCTTGAAGAGTGGTAACAAAGTTATAAACTATTGATAAAAGAGTGTACCTGAGTAAGGGTGGTAAAAATTTGATTAAATTTAATAAACTGACAGAACTAATAGAATTTAAAATTCAGTTGGATTGTTTCAGAATTTTATTTTATTTTATTTTTAAAAAAATCGGTTATATTGATTAATTCCTTTTGGTTTAGATTTTAAATTCTTTTATTAGATTAAACTGAATAAACTGAAATAAAAAATCAATTGTTAAATTTCTAGTGAACATATAAATCTTTAGCTAATTAGTAAATTAATATTATTATCGTTGAAATATTTGATTTTGACAAAATTAATTCATATTTTATCGATTTAATTTATTTAATTTTTATTAAAAAATTCAATCTATTCGATTATTTAAAAAAAAAAAAAATCTATTTATTCAATCCAATTAATTCGATTCAGTGAATCAATTTTACTCCAATACTCAATACAACATATTTTCCTTACCATACAAATAATATTTCGAACCCTCAAGTTCATCACACACCAACCCAGAAAAAAAATATAATGCGACTCTATAAATTATCCCTCAACTACCCGCATGCTAAAATTATTATTTTACTATTTTCCCTTAAAAAATTATTTTGATCCAATATAAGAAAGCATGCTAAAATTATTATTTTACCATTTTCCCTTCAAAAATTTGTTTTGATCCAACATACGAATTATATAAATTATCTCTCAACTACCCGCATGCTAAAATTATTATTTTACTATTTTCCCCTTCAAAATTTGTTTTGATCCAATATAAGAATTAGCAATATTACAATTGATCATTTATAAGTTTGTAATTCACATTTTGACCAAATATGGTGAACTAGAAACATTTCAATTTTTATAATAAATTTTACTTTGCGCTTAAAATATTTAATTTATTTTTAACTATATTTCCCCTTAAATTATTCAAATATACCAGTACATTAAGAAGCAGAAAGTTAAAAAAAAAAAAAAAAAAAAATTAATTAAAATTCAAAAAAGGGAAACTGTTACTTTTTCTCTCCTCTTCCTCTTCACGAGTTTCTCGCTCACTCCCCGTCCCTCTCGACCTGTGGAGAAGTACTCTAGAGCTTCTCCGGAGGCAGATTTCCCGTGTTTCTCGTCGGTCCCTTCTTCTTTCCTGGTGTATAAAATCAGAGGAAGTTGCGGATAGATCGGCTGAAGAGATGACAAAGCTCGAGAAGATGTCATCCATCGATGCCCACATGAGGCTTCTGGCCCCCGCCAAGGTCTCCGAGGACGACAAATTGGTCGAGTACGATGCCCTTCTCTTGGATCGGTTCCTCGACATCCTTCAAGATCTCCACGGCGAGGGAATCAGAGAGACGGTATGCTCACTCGGTCTATATTGTTCGGCCTTGTGGAATTTACATTGTTCTTGATTATTCTTTTATCCTAATAAATTCAGGATGCTTGTTTGGAGGAATTTACATTTTTTTTAATCAGTAGAAAACTCAGTGCCTTCATGTAATCGTCTGATCCTTTTACTATGATAAAGACCACAAGTAACGCTTAGCGTTGACTGAAATTATCTTTTACAAAGTCTCATGTTGTTGTTCAGTCATTCCTATTCTTTCAAGTTCACATTTTGGTTTATTGTTTGTTCTTATTTTTATCAAAATTAAATGGGGGCTGGACGGCTAGTTGATTACCAGTGACAGAAAGTTGGAAACTTTGCTTAACCTGGGCTTGCGGTTTTGTGCATCAGGTTCAAGATTTGTACGAGTTGTCTGCTGAATATGAAGAGAAGCAAGAGGCTGAGAAGTTACTGGATCTGGGAAAGGTTTTGACTAGTTTGGATGCAGGCGACACTATCGTGGTCACAAAATCATTCTCCCACATGCTTAACTTGGCCAATTTAGCCGAGGAGGTGCAGATTGCCTATCGTAGAAGGACGAAGCTGAAAAAGGGTGATTTTGCGGATGAAAATTCTGCAATTACTGAGTCAGACATTGAGGAAACACTTAAGCGACTTGTGGGGCAGCTGAATAAGTCAAAAGAAGAGGTATTTGATGCTCTTAAAAACCAGACGGTTGATCTGGTTTTGACTGCACATCCTACACAGTCAGTCAGAAGATCCTTGCTTCAGAAGCATGCAAGGTTTGCCAACACTTTAAGTTATTTGTCTGCTTGGTAGAATTCATTTTAAGCATATATGCCATGTTTTCCCTTTTTGTTGCCCAGTTTACACATTACTAAGCTTACACATTTGTTTGAATTGAATATGAAATTATATCTGAGCATTTTTGTTTTTGTTTGATCGTTCCTTTTCCTATTCAACTCAACATAACCTGTCTCAAAATTCATCATGGCACCTTACTTGTTCTCTGGTCAAATGTGCTGTCACAGTTAAAACCCAGAAAAACATCTGTTATAACAAACATCTAAATTTAATGTGAAATGGTTATATACTGTTTACTATGGAAACACATCATATTGTTTACATCTAAACAAATATCATAATTCTTAGAAATTCTCATTGGTACTATTCTTGGTGTGCTATATTTGTTTAACAATGATAAGTTGGTTTCAATGAAAAATGGAGTCATCATCTATGTGTGAAAGACCAAAGAAGATATATTGGTCTCTTACATATAATTTATTGTTTGCTCAGGATAAGGAATTGTCTGACTCAGTTGAATGCTATAGACATTACCCCTGATGACAAGCAGGAGCTTGATGAGGCTCTTCAGAGAGAGGTAATTTTTTCTGTCATGTTTGCATAATGCTCAACATTTTATATCATTGTAGCTTTTCATGGAGTATGAAGCTGCAAGTCTATAGTGATGTCATTTGTTTTTCGGTTTGAATTAGAGGAGGAAAAGGGAACATAGCTTGTTGATAGTCAATTTGTAATTTAAAGAAACTGTATTAAATTGGCTTAATATTTTTGGTCATTAATATTTTGAAGCATTTAAGAAACAGAATCTTAAGTTCAAGGAATAAAGTTGTTTTAAACATTTATATTCTTTCTCTTTATTAAGGGTTTTTTTTTTAAAAAAAAAATTTAAGTGAATGACTGAAACATTTAATGATCACATGACAGGTTAGGATTACCATATGGTTCTCAATATTCCTAAAATGCTATGTCCAAATCCTTTGTGAACACATAATTTATCTTTCCCTTGACACATGTTTGTTGAATTTCCTTGTTTTTTCAACTTTCTTACATATTCAAAGTCAAGAACTTGCTTGTCCGTGTTCATTCTTCATCCTCCTTGCAAATATGGTAAATGAAGATTTCACCATCAGTAGATATTGCTTTCTGAAATACTTGGATCTACTTTGTTTGTTCTTTATCCAAATGTTTGTTCAGTATAATATATCAAATAGTTGATAATTGACTCTTTGAGTGCCCATCTTCTTACCGGAAAGGGAAGGGAGGGGAAGGGAGGGTAACTTCCTTACACCCATTTGAAAGGTAAGGGAGGGTAAAAGTTCCCCTTCCCTCACCTCTTTCCCAAACAAGAATAAAAGTTACCTTCCCTCACCTCCTCCCAAACAGTCCGAGTGATCAGTTTTTAACCTGGAGCTATGGAACAAGCAGAGTGATGCAGAACTTTGGAGCAAAAATATCCTCCATATTCTGATCTTGGTTTCTAGAGTTCTGTCTCAATTGTGTGTTACAGTTTCTGCTTTGACTTCTTCATTTGCTTCTAATCTCTTCACCTATATCACCTCACAAGTATGACCTTTTCACTTCCAGAGAAGTTAGTTTGACATCAACTCTAGTATTATAGGACCTCATTGCATAGAAAGTCAATCAAACCTAGTCTAATTCTTGAACAGATAGTACAAAATGCATTCTGTAATAATCTTTAACATAATAGTTGCTTTTCTTTTATTCGGCTCGACTTGTGTAGATTCAAGCTGCCTTCAGAACGGATGAAATCCGAAGGACGCCTCCAACTCCTCAAGACGAAATGCGTGCGGGAATGAGCTATTTCCATGAAACCATATGGAAGGGTGTCCCTAAATTCTTACGGCGTGTGGATACAGCACTAAAAAATATTGGGATAAATGAGCGTGTGCCCTATAATGCACCTATTATTCAGTTCTCTTCTTGGATGGGTGGTGATCGTGATGGTATATCATCTCCTTGATTTTACTTGAGCCTGACTTTCCTTTTCCTAATGCTCAACTATCAGTATGGTTGGTTTATCATAGCTACTGAAAATGAACAATGAAATATGTTATCTTGTTCTTACTGACTTCTTGTGCATTTAGGTAACCCAAGAGTCACTCCGGAAGTAACAAGAGATGTATGTTTGTTGGCCAGAATGATGGCTGCAAACTTGTACTACTCACAAATTGAGGATCTAATGTTTGAGGTATTAAAGATCTTTTATTGTAACTTGATATTTCTTTCCATTTGTTGCCAGTTCACAAGTTATTGGTGACTTATTTTCTTGTAGTTATCTATGTGGCGCTGCAATACTGAACTTCGAGTGCGAGCTGAGGTACTACACCGGTCCTCAAAGAAGGATGCAAAGCACTACATAGGTACAATAAATTATTTTCGTACATTAGACTTAGCAACTCAGTATAATATAAACTAAAATTATTCAGATACAATCTGAACTCATTATATGCTTCCCATTTATTATTTAATAGAGTTCTGGAAACAAGTTCCTCCAAATGAGCCTTACCGTGTCATACTTAGTGATGTGAGGGACAAATTGTACAACACACGTGAGCGCTCTCGCCATTTACTTTCAAATGGATACTCCGACATTCCTGAGGAAGTGACTTACACCAACATTGAACAGGTACCATGATGATCTCTATTGAAGACTGTTATTTTAATCTCTCTTTATTGGATACAGTATGGATTAGATAGTGAATGATATTATCTTTGCTTCATGTTTGTGATGATGAATTTGTGTTGTATTACACTAATTTAGATTCACTGTATTGTATGTTTCCTGTTTTACCTTTTTTGTTCTGCCTTGCAGTTTTTGGAACCTCTTGAACTCTGCTACCGTTCACTCTGTGACAGTGGCGACAGAACTATTGCTGATGGGAGTCTTCTTGACTTTTTACGTCAAGTGTCAACCTTCGGTCTATCCCTTGTCAGACTTGATATTAGGCAAGAATCCGATAGGCACACTGATGTTGTTGATGCCATTACTAAGCACTTGGGAATTGGATCCTACCGTGATTGGCCTGAGGAGCAACGCCAAGAATGGTTGTTACATGAACTTAATGGAAAACGCCCTTTGTTTGGTCCTGACCTACCAAAGACGGATGAAGTTGCTGATGTTTTGGACACTTTCCATGTCATAGCAGAACTTCCTTCGGACAACTTTGGGGCTTATATCATATCAATGGCAACTGCTCCATCAGATGTCTTGGCAGTTGAGCTGTTGCAACGTGAATGCCATGTGAAATTTCCGTTAAGAGTTGTTCCGCTGTTTGAAAAACTTGCAGATCTTGAGGCTGCACCTTCTGCTTTAGCAAGACTTTTCTCAATAGATTGGTACAGGAACAGGATTAATGGGAAGCAGGAGGTTATGATTGGGTATTCAGATTCCGGGAAGGACGCTGGGCGATTTTCTGCAGCTTGGCAGTTATATAAAGCTCAAGAGGAGCTCATAAAAGTTGCCAACGATCATGGAGTGAAACTGACCATGTTTCATGGGAGGGGTGGAACTGTTGGAAGAGGTGGAGGTCCTACTCATCTGGCTATCCTGTCTCAGCCACCAGATACAGTTCATGGATCTCTTCGAGTTACAGTTCAAGGTGAAGTTATTGAGCAGTCTTTTGGAGAGGAACATTTGTGCTTCAGGACATTGCAACGTTTCACAGCTGCTACACTTGAACATGGAATGCATCCCCCTATCCCTCCAAAGCCAGAGTGGCGTGCTTTGATGGACGAAATGGCTGTTGTAGCTACTGAGGAATATCGATCTATTGTCTTCCGAGAACCGCGTTTTGTCGAATATTTCCGCCTAGTAAGTAACTACCTAGCTCTCAAACATCATTATTCACCTGTTAGACATTTGGTTTGATTTTTTAAATTTGCTCACATATGCATGATTGTTGGGTTAGATTCATAGTCATGATTTGTAAGATCTGGATATCCAATGACGGTAAAATCCATGAAGATAACAACCAATAGTCAGGACTCACTGTGTGTTTGTTGTTAATGTATTTGCATCTTATTAGAGAAATGAGACCAAGATCCTATGAACTAACATGTCTCGGTGTTTTTTTTTCCGCTGATCTTTTGGATTGTGGCCTCGACTGCTCAATCCTTTTGCCAGGTCTTCTTCGCTTTTCAAAACACCTTAATGTGATTCTTATAATTGGGCAGGCTACACCAGAGCTGGAGTATGGCAGGATGAACATTGGGAGCCGGCCATCGAAACGGAAGCCCAGTGGTGGCATCGAATCACTCCGTGCAATTCCTTGGATATTTGCATGGACACAAACACGTTTTCATCTACCAGTATGGCTTGGTTTTGGTGCAGCATTCAAGCATGTCTTGCAAAAGGACATCAAGAATCTTCAAACTCTTCAGCAGATGTACAATGAATGGCCATTTTTCAGGGTCACCATCGACTTGGTTGAGATGGTTTTTGCAAAGGGGGATCCTGGAATAGCTGCCCTGTATGATAAATTGTTAGTTTCTGAAGAATTGTGGAAATTTGGGGAGCAACTCAGAACCAACTATGAGGAAACAAAGCGTCTTCTTCTTCAGGTGAGAAGTTGTTTCATCGACCGCTCTTGAGTCTAATTCCCATCTATATGCTTTTCAAGCATAAGAGTTCTCCTTGTTTCTTGCAAGCGCTGACAATTTTTGCCAATATCTCTTATAATCATTCTTTCTCTGCAACCAAGATCATGCTTTAATACCCTGGAACTTTTATTCACGAGGAGCAAATCTGAATTACTTGTAACTAATCAGTTCCTTTAAACTTTTTAAAGTTTGCTGGGTTCATATGGTAAGATATGTATTTGTTTTGGGATTGATCTCTAATTTGGTCATTGTGAGACTTTGTCTAGTTCTTATATTTCTCTCTTTCCAGATGCTCTACTTTCCGTTTCTAATGCTATCAGTCATTGTAGTCTGAAAAGCAGCATTTTTTTCCCGCTTGTAGGTTGCTGGTCACAAAGATCTGCTGGAAGGCAATCCATACTTGAAGCAGCGGTTACGGCTGCGAGACGCTTACATCACAACACTGAATGCTTGCCAAGCGTACACCTTGAAGAGAATCAGGGACCCGACCTACCATGTTAACGTGAGGCCTCATGTCTCGAAGGAGATTACAGAGTCCAAATCGGCCGCAGAGCTGGTAAAGCTCAACCCGAGCAGTGAGTATGCTCCTGGACTGGAGGACACCCTCATCTTGACCATGAAGGGCATTGCTGCTGGAATGCAGAACACTGGTTAAATTCATGAAGTAGATTAATTACATCCCATAAATAAGGCATTGCAAGCGTAATTATGACCGATAGCATCTTTGCCTGATTATGAAAGGTAAGAAGAAATAAGCAAGCTGATGACAAACTTAATCTTATCGTCTATCTGTGGATATGTTTCATTCTTATTTTGCAAAAAATGAGCTTCTGTTTTATGCTTTTTTGTTTTCGCCGAGTTATTGGTTTCTTCATCCATTTGCAAACAATGAAATACTTAAAACTCATACCAAACAACAATAGGCCTTCGTTATTTCCTTTTGGAATTCCTATGAATCTTTAAAGAATGGTAAAGGATGTATATCATATGGTCCATGGGTTAGCTGAACACTAGAGAGATATTAATATGTTGGCCATAAATTAATTTGTCCGTCTCAAGTGGGCCTTCTTTAAAAGAAGAGCAAAGTGCCCGGAGCAAAGGTGTAATGGTTAATTAGATCCTCCAATGGATAACTAAAGAATTTGATATTTGATTTTTAGCAATGGCGCATTGTAAGAGATTTTTCTTGCTTGAAGAGTTGGATACTGGATTAAAAATAAGAAGCAAATTAGTCCAAATCACTTGCTAAATACTATCCTTAAATTATGTTTCTATTAGTTACTCATGTCTGAGTAAATGAAAGTGTTGGTCCCTAGGTTGATTTTGATGTGACCAACCAAGTTAAGTTAGGTTATGTGTTTTACTAACATTGTGTCTAAGTGTGCAGGAGATTAGGAGCATAAAAAGTCGAGCGTAAGACGCAGCGGACGAGAAGGATGACGTGGGAAGCGAGTCGACGGACTTTCGGAGGCAAAAGAGCTCTGGAAAAAATTTTTAAGCTTCATGAAGGCATTTCGGAGGCAAAACACCTGAAAAGTAACCTTCTCCGAAACCAGATCACGAACCTCAAAATGAAGGTTGGCGAGATTGTTGGGCAGCTACAAGCGAAGCTAAGAGAATTGATAACAGAGCTAACGAATCTCGGTGAAAAGGTAAGGAATTGAGATTCACTCAGGTATGCCCTAAATGTTTATCCTAGAACTCCACAATAGACATCCCTAGTAGATGCTTGCTATACCTCTTGGGATATAGAAATAAGTAGTTTAGAAGAACTATTTTTCACTTTTAAACTTAACGAAGCTCGCACAACATTAAGAAAAGAACCAGACTAGAATGTTGCCCTAAAAGCAACAGAAGCTGAACAAGATTCTGATGCAAGCTCGCACAACAAAGCAGCCTTGCTGGTACGTAATTTAAATAAGTTTTTTAAAACTAATAAATTTCTTAAGTCATAAGAAAGAAGGCAAGGAAGAAGAAAGGTCAAGTGCTATAACTGCCACGAGGAAGGGCATATCAAGGACGATTGCCCTAAACTCAAGAAGAGTAAGGACAAAAGAAAAATCAGAACGAATGACAAGAACCTGAAGGTGACTTGGGACGAATCCAGCTCCGAATCAAAAATCAAAGCCCACGTCGGACTTGCACTGATGGCAACCAAGAGGATTCGGAAATGAGCATCGACGAAGGGGGAGTTTCATCGGAAGAAAGCTACAATGTAGGGGGAGAACTGGTAGATTAGGTAAGTCAGATACGAAATCTAGCCCTCATTTAGTCTTTTGGTTTCATAAAAATGCTTACTAAAGAATTAGCTAAACTGGAAAAAGAAAATTTAGAAATAAAACAAGTATTAGCTAAATTTTGTCTGCTAGACGATTTTGACAAACTGAAACTTGAAAATGAAAATTTAAAAAGAAAAATAAATGAATTAGAAAATTCAAGAAATAATGTATGCACATATAGAAATTTTCATAGTTTGAACTGATATTATAGATTTCACAAGAGACAGATTAGAATAATTTCCCAAAAATATGTCCCTAAAATTTTTTTGATTAACTCAGTAGGAAGGAACTTATATTAGGTTTCTAAGCCATGTTTTAACTTAATTCTTATGAATTTTAGACCTAAATTGTAATTTTCTTTTAAAATTAATTCATGAATATTCTGTTAATATTTTTTCATCAAATTATTTTTCAGTGAACAATAAAAATATTTTCTGTTAAAGAATTTTTTTTTTCAAATTTTCTGATGATTTTTTTAATGATTTTCTAAAAAAAATTATATTTTTAATCTTAAAAATTTCTCGAATTTCATTTTTGTAATTTTTAATTTTTCTTTAGATCCAGTAGTTATGTTACTTATCTTAAAAAATTATAAATATTTTTTCAACTCAAAATTTATTTTTTCAAAATGTCAATCTTTAATTTAAAATATTTTTTTCATTAAATTTCTGATTAATTTCTATTCAAAATATTTTATATTAGTAAGAAAACAGAATAATAAAAAATTAGAAGAATTTTTTAACAAAAATTAAATTTTTTATAATTTTTCTATTAAAACATTAATTTTTAATATTAAAAATAGTTAGAAATTAAATTTTTAAAAAATTAATTTTCTGTTCATGAAATTATCTTTTCCAACCCTTAGAAATTGTTCTTGTAATTTTTGGTCTCAAAAAATATTTTTGTCCTATTTAAGTTGAGCCAAATTTGTTTCCAAATTCAATTTTTTTTTTTTGAATTTTTAACTTAGACTTTTACTTTAACCCCCAATTTTTTTTTTATGTGAACAAAGGAAGAAAATTATTAAGTCTAGGGGATTGTACTAGGGGATAGTATACATTTTTATAAATTTCTTTTATTTTTTTCCCTTAGCTGTAATTTAAATGTTTAAATCTTTATTTTGGGTTACCCTAACTTAACTAGGG
>JBAMIE010201504.1:0-11025 GCA_037177295.1 Kaempferia parviflora
AGTGAAATCAAATTCATCATCTTAACATACCAGGATTGCCCATGGTAGCAGCAATCGGCCGGAGGTGTGGAGAAACTCCGATGAATGGAGCCGGAGGAGGAGGAGGTGGTGGTTGACCAATTGGCCACCACGAGTATGTGCTCTGTTGAACTAGTGGCATGACCATGGACATTTGAGGATCTCTGTTATTGAAACCTCGATGGTCATGGAACCCCCCACCGCCAACAATTGTTGTTTCCACGTCGGTTTCTGTTCAATCCGCCATTGTTGCCGCCCAAATCAATCGGAGTGGTCTCCGACGTGGGGGATTGTGGAGACGATGATAGGGATCCATTGGGTTGCGTACCGCAACCACCGTTGCTCCTTTTGATCGAATTGGTTTTAGGAAAAGATTTCTGGCGAGTGGGAACAGACAGGATCAGATAGAGTTCGGGTTAGGGTTAAGGTTAGGATTGTAAGAACTTGTCTTAGGAGGAAATTTCCTTCGAAATAACAATGAGATCGGCAAATGAAGTGTGTTACCTAATGGCGGTGTCCGATCGATCAAGAATGAGGGTTCCAAGTAGGCCACCTTGGTGGAAGAATCAGCATACTGCGAAAGCTCAAGCCAAGTGTGTCCAAGGAGGCCAGACATGATCGAGGAATGATGCGAGCTCTGGCCACAGTGACAAGGAAGGGTGCGGGGGCCGAACCAGGTCCAAGAGGAAGCGACTACATTCGATTTATTCGGTTAATTTAAAATTAATTTTGTATAAATTTTTTAAAATATATTTGATATTAATTTAATTAATTTAGTTAATTCAGTATTAATTTTATATAAATTTGATTCAATTCGTTTATGTAATATTAAATTAATTTTCAATTAATTCGATTAATTTATTACCGAATAAACTAAATGCTCATCCCTACATACAACGGGTCGACATTTATTCTAATTCATTTCTTAACAATACTAATAAATTCATTAACATTTTCATTCCACTACTCATTTTTACAGAACATTTTTTTGTTCCAAATTAGATCATTTATCATAAAAAATCTCTTGAACAAATAAAAGAATGTACTGCTCTACTGATCAGACCCTACAATTGACCTAAAATAAAAATGATAACATGTAGCAGCTGCCTCAACCTTTGGAATCCACGAGTACAATGCAAGACTAACAAAGCAATCACTGGAACTACAATCTCTTCCGATTAAGAGCAGGCATCCATCAAGAGTCAACAAGTAGAAACATAGTGGATGAGATCGATTAAGTTAAGCTCCGAAGGTGCTTTCACGGATCGAACCATTTGGTCGAGAATTGCCACCCCTTCCACGGGCCGGTCCTCGTCCACGACCACGAGCTGAAAGCAAAACATGCCCTATTTAAGTACTAGTTCAGCCTAACTGTTCGTAGTGAACAAAGAGTGGTGTCAACTGAGGTATATTTCATATTCTTTGTGAAAAATGGTATTAAAATTGAAGCTGTTTCATTGGATGAAAACAGCCATTTTTCAAACTTAAATTCAGATGATTCCAAATTACCTCTACCACGGTTCCGTATGGGAGCCTCATCGTTGTAGGCGTAACCACTGTTTTCCTGCTGATAATCAGGCTGTCCACCATAACCACCTCTACCACGGTTTGGTATGGGAGCCTCATCGTTGTGAGCGTAACCACTGTTGTCCTGCTGATAATCAGGCTGTCCACCATAACCACCTCTACCACGGTTCCGTATGGGGGTCTCATCGTTGTAGGCGTAACCACTGTTTTCCTGCTGATTATCAGGCTGTCCACCATAACCACCTCTGCCTCGGCCACGGTAACCCCGGCCTCTGCTGCGACCATAGGCACCTCTAGCAAATCCTCGACCTCTATTGTCCCAGTTTCCATCATTATAATTGGATGGACGGTTACCTGAACACACACACAATTGAGTCGTTTAACTACTTTTAGTTTGCATCTATCAGATAATAGCTCACAAGGATACTTAATGCGTACCACGAGCCCTTCCTCTACCACGTCCACCACGGCCTCTTTCACGACCAGAAGGAGAGTCTTCTGTATCAGTAGTGATGATGTCAGAACAGAAGTTGCATGAGTATGTAAATGTGTATGATTGATTACTGATCAATGCACAGATTTACCTCCTTCATAGTTGAATTCAGCCAAGGGTTTCACCTGATCTCTGGGCAAAGGAGGTTGATACCTAGCAAGAAACAAATTTCAAGGGACAAGATATGAAGTAGTTACTCTAGCAGTAAGGTTCTTCTACTAACAAGGAAATTTTTTTGATTCACATGGTAAAAGGTGGCAGAACAGTACACAAACAACATAGTCTAAAGCTTGTGATTTTCATCAATTGGAGCTACTTATACTTAAGGGACAAGATATGAAGTAGTTACTCTAGCAGTCAGGTTCTTCTACTAACATGGAAAATTTTTGTATTCACATGGTAAAAGGTGACAGAACAGTACACAAACAACATAGTCTAAAGCTTGTGATTTTCATCAATTGGGGTTACTTATACTTCTCTCATTTACAGAAGAAAAAAAAATCAAATTAAGAAGAATATCAACAAAAAAAAAACATTAAACTCTAACATAACAAGGGATAAAAAAAACTTTTAATTTCAACTATCATTGATACATTTGTGAGATTTGAGGAATTCAATTACCCAACAGCAGATATATCCAGTTCCGTCTTTGACAAAGTTATGCTGATTACTGAAACATGTCTAGTAGTCTCAAGCCTGGAAAATTGTATAGTTAGTAATTAGGCAATATTTTCGTGTTCAAATTTTAACTTTGTGAAACAAATTCAACTGTGCTGCTACAATACACACCAACTTTTCTCCAAATTTTCAAAATTTGATATTCAACAAAAATAGCTACTTACGGTAGTAAGCCTTCCTCTATTGGTTCCCATGTGTCAGTTATGTCTGTGGATCCAATCACAGTATTTTGATGAAGATCAACTATCCTTCTCTGAATCATCATTATAGGTCAAATCCAATGAGTTGATTACTTTCATTTAATTTTGTCCAGCAAACTGAACCAGAAATCTTTTTAGAGAATACTAATCTTTTTAGAGCGGAAGACAATAGAAGCCACAAAGGGAATACCTTGATCAATTCTACAATCATAACAGTCTTATTGATAGCTCTCCCCATCGCCTTCAAGACAATCTCATTTGAATTTTTTTCCTTTAGAAATGAAGGAAAAAAAGAACATCAGCAATACCAAAAACAACCAAACTCCAGAACTAGTAGGTGAATGATTATGTGAAAATCTCAGTCAAAGAAACATTAGAAAAGCATGGAAATAGTGGAATTATTGAAGCGTTAGGAAGTAAGCATACATGATTTCATCTCTGAGAAGCAGCACTCATGAGAGCAAAATATGGTCGTATTGATTTTATCTTGCCTACATCTAGATCGGCAAAAGGAAACAGCCCTAAATTAATGAGTGAAAAGACAACTCCATACAATGATGGTATAGGGGATGAAGGATACTTGATTTGTAGTTTATATTCAAGTATTAAAAATTTCAGATACCGTGCCAATTATTATTGATGAAACTACGTTAGTATAATAATGAGTAACTGAGATTGAGACAAGCTTCTGTAGTGTTGTGATCATAATGTGTCCTTTAATCTAGAAAAAAAATATTCTGTATGATTTTGATATGATCAACTATCTTTATTGGTCAGAATGTAGGGCAGTTAAGAAAGGTCATATTCAAAAATAATTATGGTAATGAAATCGATGTATGGATATTACTATAAAAGATTGGTTGAGATAATATGGAAATGTTCAAAGACACAAATATATATATATATCAAGAATCCCTTTACAGTTGGAGACATGAGGGGCTGAGATGACATCATTATAAAAATTATAGAAAAATTGAATATATCAATGATACAACCTAATAAATCTAATATCAAAATAAATTTCACATAGCTAACTTCAAATAGTTGAAACTAACAATACTCGTTGTATTCAAGCATTAAAGGGATTAAGAATTCATCAAGGTGCAACACAGCCAAAAAGGCTAAATCCTCAATTTAAGTTTACATAATGCCTCCGTTACCCAGTCAGTGCATCAGTTCTCTCAATGTTATATTTATAGACGTTGAACATTTAAAACCCCCTACTCATCTTGATCTCTGAGCTAGACTTCATCTGATTGTTCTCTAGTTTTATATGGAAGATTTATTGTTGAAGCAACCCATCTAGGTTCATGTAACCATGAATTGAACATAATCCAACGGAGCTGGAAATTCTTATTATTCATTTCAAAATATTTATAAAAAATAAGACAGCCAGCCCATAAGAATTTGGTTTGCCACAGGTCCCTGCTAATATCGGTAGAAAAAAAATTTTATACTGCTTAAAGTTATAACACACACAGATAGTTTCAATAACTTTGTGACCCAAGCTTGTCAAAAAAAAAAAAACTTGATAAATATTCAGGAAACTACAAACACAACAATATGACTAACAACGGTCATACCAAATGGCACATACCTGAAGCAAACTGGTAGCGTACGTGATATAGTTGCGCATCCTCCCCAGCGTCGTGATACGGATTTCATTCTCATTAATCGGGGTCTCTTCCCTTGGTTTCTCCACCTTCTGGTACCGATCCATCTACTAATCCACACACGGAAAAAATAATGAATCCAATCAAAAGCTAGTCAACACTCAAAAGGGTTGGAAATAAGAATAGCTGATATGAAACTAAAAAAAAGGCAATAGAATAAAAAAACCAGCATAAAGCGATGAAAAGTCACAAACAAATAAAAAAGATACATCTTCGAAACATGAGTCCAAAGCAAGAAATCACATAAATACACATGTGGAGAAAAAATAAATCAAGCAAAAAAAAACAACACGAAGCACAAAAACAACCATACAAGGTAAATCTTCCGCTAATTTTCTCCCATCTCGAATCCCTTGAAGCCCGTAAAGGCCAAACTTCTACCTTTTCGGTGGCAGCCGGCATCGAAATCATGTAAGAATGAGTTCAAAAGAAGAAAGAAAAAGGCGAGATTTATCGACCAAACGCCACCTCCTACCTCGGTTCTCGCTGCCGCTCGTCGCCCTCTACGGCTCGTATACCTCTATTACGCCCTGGGGAGAGCTCGCACCGCAACCTCTCCTTCTCATATACCAATCCGCCACGCAGCGAGCGGACGGGTCTTCTTCCGCCTTAGGGTTCGTTCATAACCGGATCGACTAAATTGCCCTCATCGAACAGCTAATTACCATCAAGGACAACGAAATCTCCACCGTAGCGTAATCGAGATGTACGGTGATCATTACAGGTGGAGCCCACAACTGTTCATCCGCTTTCATGCTTATCCTCTTGCCATTTCTATCCACAGCGGCTCCACAAAAGTTTTACTAAAATATTTAAATTTTTTTAAATTATGTCTACCACTTATAAAAACATAATTAATTGATACAAGTAAAATATCTCGTGCCTAACTTCCAATGACAAGGTCGTTGCTGCGTTACCCCAAAATATCCATATAATTTATCTATATTTTCCGTAAGACCAATTATACTTGTCGTGAGTTTATCATGTTTATGCTTCAATAATTAGTTGATTAGCCCTTCCGTGTAGGGACTTACTTGATACTTGGTTATTTATTTGATTATTTACTATCTCCCAATGGGGCCAATAGTTGGGGGTGATCCCAACGTATGCGTAATGTCTCATTGGTTACCTGACCTCATGTAAAAGGTTATTATATTAAGCGAAGTCTCTATAATTTACCTCCTTTTAAATTATGCATGTGGTATAGTTCTAAGGGGTTCGATTGAGAATTATCACCTTTTACTATAATAATTAATTGATATAAGTATTCAGAGGCATAGTTGAGTTGGTCTCAGGTGAGAAGTTGTCAGTTATTACAATAAATCTCGAGTTTGAATTGTGGATTTACCCTGTGCTAGGGCCACTCACCTAGGAGGCCACTAGTCTGGACAAATGATCCAAGTAATTTACTCTTATAGTATACTTGGGGCAATATTGAAGGAGTCCGAGGAGGGTTATCACTTATGTCATAATAATTAATTGATAAAAAATAAAAATAAAAAAAATATTAATTAATTATATATATTTTAAGGTTTTAAAATATGTAAAATAAGGTGGCTAATGATTTTTAATTGTGTGAACAACTTAAATTTGGTGCAACTCTTATTAGTTTTAGCACACTAATAAATCATACAAAAGTAGTGCATTCTATATGATACATTTTAGCAAAATTAGCGCACGCTACAATTCAAAACGAATATATTTATACCTTTAAAATGTTTGTCACGTCTTTATTAGAGAAATGATTTACAGAGAAAAAAAATTCAAGGAAAATGACAGACACATAAAGTGATGAGACTCATAAAAAATAAAATGGTGGACCCCATCACTATGTGTCTGTGGTTGAACTTTTCCATGAATTTTTTCTTTAAGCGTATTATTGCTCATGCCCTCTCTTCGTAAGATAAGTGAAAAGTATAGGCACTCCTGGATGTGGTGCAATAGTAAAACACTAAAACAAAAAGATTAGAATTTAAATTTCAAATAAAACGAATATCTTAGAGGTTGATTTCTGAACATTTATAGTCATGCTGTTGAAGTTATTGTAGCACTTGTAGAGCTTGAAAGCTTTCTTCTCCAACTTAACATGCTAATGGATAAATCTCTTCGTTAACATCGAACTAAAACAAGGCACTTCGACAAGATAGCAAATTGCCAATATTAAAAACTTAGTGATATTTTTAAAAACCAAACATTGGGAGGGGTAGTTTGAAATTTACTCCACTAAATTTATTTTTATTTATTCAACACAATCAATCTACAATCTATACCAGGGATTGCAAATTATACATCAATAACCCAAAAGAATGTAAAATTCAGTGTATATATATCATGATCAAGGTTTCCTGTGTAGCCTATGTGTATGGTCAAGCTTCGGATGAAGCTAAGGTGTAATGTTTCCTAAGAAGGATCACCAGATGAAAGCCAGAGAGAGCATTAGAATCGCCGTGCTAAAACTCGACATGGTCTTCAAGTGCAATGAGTCACTCGAAGAACTTGTAGGAACTTGAGGACTGTTTCCCCCAGAGTTCGTCGGTTGCTGAGTGAAACCACCCGAAGAAGAAGAAGAACCTGGAGCAGGAGCGCGAACTTGGACAGGTGCAGGAGAAGCAGCCAGGGTACTAGTGTTGTCTGTGAAGCCTGAAAGATGAAAAAACTTGCTGTTACTTGAAAAAAGTTTTAGAATAATTGTGCTCAATGTGTCACTCATGGAATCACACTTACAGTCACTATTCTTCCACCCCAAGATGTGCCTTTCTCTATCGAAGACGACATGAAGACCAGTTAAGAAGTTTTCTGCATTGAAACATATCAGTAAAACCATGTTAGGTGCCAAAGACTGGTTGTTTCACTAGGATTGCTGTTGTTTCTAATGAAAAACAGCAAGGCTTGCATTTAAATATGTTCGGGTGTTGAAATCTTACGCCCAAATATATTGACCCCATCGAGATTCACAATAGCTAGGCAATATGCAGCCATAGTCTGTGTAAAGACAAAGAGAATGATATTATTCACAACTCATCAGAATAAACATTGCAATATCCTCGTTTACTAACCTGTGATCGAAGCAAAATGATTGGATGATTTATAGCAAAGACGCTTCCCCCATTTGTTGTGAAATTTATTTCAGGTAAGAAAATCGAAGACTGCGTCGTGCTGCAAAACAAAACATATGTTAGATGATATCCGTTGAATCAGAGGCAAATAAATGTGTTTTTTTAGATATACTTACTTCAGTTCATAACAATATTCAAAAGTAAAATTTGAAGCGACATTTATACGTCTTTCCATTACTTGAGCATTGAACTGCCAAAGTAATAAAAAAAAATCATGAGAAATACTAAATGATATGGTTAATAATTTGGTTTTCAAAATATTATTTAGAGGCTTACACTTTGAGTGATCAATGTGTACATTGGATCAGACAAGGATGTGAAGGAGGTACCCGAATCCACAATTGCAGGAAACCCAATGTTAATTGAGGTAGCCCCAACAAAAATTTCAGTTATGTTGATTATGTATGTTGGACTGCCGATGACAATTACAAATGAAATTAGACAAGGATAACACATTTAAAATCAGAGGGATATTCATTCTCAGTAAACAAAAAACAAACACTTACTGTCTGCTGTTCATAACTAGCGGAGTTTCTTGTTGATCTGAGCTGCCTTTGTCTCCAAAATTGATTCTTCCAATTCCACGAGATCCAAAACACATCGAAAAGGAATCTGAAGTGAATCCCCTACTTGCTAAAATGCTAGGGACAGATATCCGATCCAAACCAAGGCCAAACAGACCATTGGGTGCTGCACCATCTAGAAATGAACCAGTCTGATTATTTCCACATCTGCAGAATTTAACCAACAAAAGTGTACTATTAGTTGCAATGAATGAAACATACATCAGTTATCGAGCAAAAGGGACTTGTCAATGAAATATAAAAACCTTAAATGCGAGTGATTTGTACTATCAGAATGGTAACGTACCCGAACACAATTGGTGCTTCAACAACTTGAGGGCTTGGACCCTCTGTCATCAAATACAAAGTATCCTCTACTAAAACCCCAGAAGATGAAGTGCTCGCAGACAAATAGTCAACTTGATAAGGGCAACTGTTTGTTGCTGAAGTGCATGAATTTGGCTGATCACATAAAGTGTTGTTGCAGAAGACCTTCTGGCTCGTTGACGAATTGCTAGAACTATATGTGTTAAATTCACTGCCCTGTTGCAATTCAAGTTCAGAATATGAGAAATGGCCACAACGTTGGACCTATGCACTCTTAGTAGAAGCTCATAAGCAAGCCATGGACAATATGTTGAAAATATTTGCAAGTTCAGATAAAATTATGAAGCATGGATTATAAATAAACTGAGAGAATGATAGTGTCCAGGATACTAGCCAAACAAACATCAAAATGAGATGAGTCGCAAAGTTTCTAAAGGGTGTAGATAAATTAAGCAGATCATTGAAGAATATGCATAAATAAAGCGTATTGAAAAAGAGAAGTACCAAGAAGACGATTGAGAGAATATTTTGTCCAAGTATATTCCGTTAATCAAATAAGACTGGTTTAAGTACATAATGCTTTTCACTCCTCTCCTTATAAGATTATATTATGATAGAATTAGTGAAGAGATTGGTTTATTCAAACAAAATTGAGCGATTAATGGAGGAGGGGCTATATTTGTCCAAATATCTCAGTCTAGACTCAATCAAATGATGTGAATGCCTAAATCACAGAGTATGAAAGAGTTCAGCTTTTTCATTATATTCCAACAAAATCTACAGTTATGTTATATGTAAAGCATGCTAAGTACCAACAACAAGAAGGTAAAAGTTTGTCAGTTTCCACTAGTTCTCAATATCATAAGAGTAGGAGATGAACGGATAAATTCTTCTCTCTTTAGGTGTCTCGAGTAGCATCAAACAAGTGGCACTGCCACACTATATACCGCAGCAAATTCTTCCAGGGTTTAATTTTAATTTTATTTTGTGTTTGTGTGTGTCAATAATCAGTTGTATCCCTTTTATTCACTGGGATAATCAAGTACTTCGCAAAGTAAGTTGCTCCAAGTCGCGCAGAAAGGGGAATATATGCAACAACTTTCCTCTCTTTCACCGAAAAGACCAGAAACAGTGTTTTGTAAGAAACGTTGGTGTTCAATCTGTATCTGTAAGATGTTGAGTGCAGAGGAAACAGCGAACTTAAAAAGGATTAGAATCAATAATTTTACCTGTAAAGTGACCGAGGAGCACTGCCGGCAGTCGCAAGGAACCCAGAATAGATCGCTCCCAGTGTCCAACGCGACAAAGAAGGTCAAATTCGGCGTACCCAGCTCAACGAAGGCATAATGTAAGCTGATTTCCAATCCAAAGAAAAAAGAACAACAGAATCGCAGTCAAAACGCCGCCAGAAGGGGGGAAGGGGGATAAGGAAAATACTAGGGGGCTTACAATCCGAGCGAGCTGATTCTTAGGGTAGCGTTGCTATCAGCGAAGCTGAGCACGGAGCCGTTGGCCGAGGCCAGGGAGCGGCCGCGGAGAGCGCGGTCGTGGTCCGCAAGGGCAGCGTAGTACTCGACGGTGTCCTTCTCGGGCCACCAGACGCCCGGCACGGCTTGTGCCTCCGCCCACTCGCGCACGCGGTCTGAGAACCGGTGGTGGAACTCGAAGCCGATCCCGGCCGCGTCGACGGCCGGGACAAGGAAGGATGCGAGGAGTAGGAGAACTCCGGCACCTGCGGCGGCGGATGAGGCGGAGGCCATCGCGGGGGAGATTCGGAGGGGCAGATTGGAATGGGAACTGGGATCGAAAGCAAGAAATGAAGCGAGTAAAGAAGAAAGAAAGGCATTCGTAAAAAAGAGACGACTGAGGGGTCGTTGAAGGCGAAGGGTTGCCGTTGTTGACTTGCCAATTCCGTACCGAGCGCAACGCGTAGGAACAATAAATTTATTATTAAAAAAAAAAGAAAAATATGCAAATAATTTCACTTATTCGAAGGTCATTTTTCTTCCAATTATCAATAAATGCTAATTTAAGTACTATTTGCTAATTCAGAATATTGTTATTTCTTACCACTTTAGTTAGTATTCTGAAACTGTAGTATCCAAAATTATTATTATCATTATCATTTTTTTGTCGCTAATATACAAGGCGGAGCCAAGATTTAATATTATCTAGGGCTGATCATCGATGACGATAATCGTAGTTAAGTTGTGAGGGCAGACCAAAGTCAACATTATTTGCAACAGAAAGAAAAGCGACGACGAAAATATCAAAGAGGAGAGTAGTGAACGTTATGTGGTGATGGTCAGAGAGGAAGGTAACGATGGCGTGGTTGGTGGTAGCGGCTTCAACGATGATCACACAGATATCACACGAAAATAAGGAGAAGGGATATCGCTGCTGGCTGCTCATGCAACAAATAGAGCAATC
>JBAMIE010201515.1:0-22971 GCA_037177295.1 Kaempferia parviflora
ATTATATAAAAATCCGGACACCTAAATTTTTGAAAAATATATATTATTTACATGCGTTCTTGTAGAGTGTATTTGAGTGTGTATATATGTACAAACTATAGAGACAACAATGGAGGCGAAATACAAGAAACAGAGGCTTGCATTTCAATATAGCCATTATTAATTCATTGGAATTGTGTTTTATGAGATGTGCAGCATTGGCAATCCTCTAATGTTCAGCAGGCAAAACATTTTTGGCTACACTACATGAGATTTGGCGACAAACCTATGTCGCACTGAGATTACAAAACCAAAAGGATGATACAAACACACACGACCTGAGAAATAGGCACCAACTTATCAAATGGATGCCGATAAAATGAAACTAAACATCTAGATGTTTCCTAACTTCAGTAATAATAACTAGTGTACACTGGGCAGCATACGATCCACTGAACATAGAACCGACATCAAATAGCTGGAACATATGTTTTGTTCTTGTCGAATACACTGACCGGGATATAGCTGACCATCACTTGGGTCCTCTTCCACGCCCTCTTCCTCTTCCTCTTCCTCTTCCTCTTCCTACTTTAACTATTGCTCTTTTCTTTGGGTTTCTACTGCTTG
This sequence comes from Kaempferia parviflora, assembly GCA_037177295.1. Lineage (NCBI taxonomy): Eukaryota > Viridiplantae > Streptophyta > Magnoliopsida > Zingiberales > Zingiberaceae > Kaempferia > Kaempferia parviflora. The sequence goes on from JBAMIE010201515.1 coordinate 607, forward strand.
GCTGAGGTTCGATCAGAATATGCTCGATTGACTTCAATGTTGTGCCGTTCTGCGATTTAGTTGTGGTATTGTCCGTTCCTTGGGCAACTATTGGATCTACAGTTGGAGGCACATAAATTGTTGCTTCAGTTGTGATTGCAGTTTGTTCGCCATTGCTACATTGGGTAGCACTCTTGTTTACCTGGCATACAGGTTGTGGATTGGGATTTGACTCCGAGGACCCACTGTATGAAACAGAGCAAGCAATTAGATTAAGACAATTACAAAAATGATGGCGAAGATATTCTTGTGTATTTATTTACCCATTGGCGGAGAATTCATTTGCCGATCCATATGTTCCATGAAGTGAACGTGGAGTCATGTCGTGCAGTTTTGATTCTGTCACATATCGTATAGTGCATATTCATTTAAGAAATATTCAATACGGTTTGCGGTTATTAAAATATTCATGCATAAATATAACCACAATAAAATGGGGCATCTAAAGAGCAGAAGTAGGCATCTTTGACACAAATTTTTTTGCCCAGCTCGATTCCGTTCCATTTTAATACCAATACCGATATCTAACATGAATGGTTGATATGTGATTATCACTACCAGCAACTAAAAACTAACACAATCCGTCCCCTCGGGGCGGTGCGATAGTTAAGGCATGGTAGGTTGGAACATAAAAACTAACACAATCCAAGAAAGGATAACCAGAGGGTATATGTCAAATGATTGCCAGATTACTATGCAACAAAAGAGCAGAGAACTTGAAACCTGAATCTAGGTTCAATTCTGTAGAATTATTGGCCTTGATTACCCCAGAAGTAGTTTTAGTTGCGCTAGAAGCATGAACCATATTCTTGAGATATGTAGCATCATCAACATCACTGGCACGAAAAGAAAGAATTCACAATAGTCATGGGTTAGTAAAACATGCATGACTAAGTTGTGTTAACAAACCAAACAACCATAAACCATACACAATCAATAATTATGGACTGATTCTTAAATTGATAATTATGATATTGTAGAAAAAGGGACCAAATCAACAATGTTGATGAAAACTCTTGTTTTGATTGAGTTAGAAGCTTTCATGAAAAAGAGTGAGCATATTTCATGGAAACAATTCGACAAGTGCGAGTTTCTTATCCATAAACTGACTTTCCCTGCACTTGACCAAGCTGGTTGCAAGGTGGGGCAGGCTTCTTAGCAATTTGTAGCAGCAAAAACAAGCTAACCTTCTGTTCGATCATCATATACTACTGATTCTGCAGATGGCTTGCAGGGGTATATGATTGACCAGTCCCTTTATCTTAACCGGCCAGATAGGCATGACACCTCCAGGGTCTCAGCAAAGCAGTTGTCACGTCTCAGCAGAGCAGTTGTCACTTCTAAGAGAGCCTCCAAATTTGGCAGGGCCCTCGACTGAGTGGTAAATAGTAGGGATCAAAATGTTTTCATCAACCCCCTCGGAAAATTGTGCTGATCATCCCAATACATTGTTCCTTAAGCCTAGAAAACAGCATCTGACCGTTCTTTAAGATGAACATGCATCTAGGATGTCGACACGAATATCAATGACGGTTTCTAAAGACTTAGAGCTGGGGAGATGCCAGAGGATGAAGAATGTGGGAATAACTGTGATAGAATGTCTCGCACCATTAATCAATCCATTACAATGCCAGTAAATATGAATCCTATACCCACTTTTATGAGCTTGAGAGTTTAAAAAGACTAAATGGCCTTAATCAGTGATATACCTATCATCTTAAAATACAATTTGAAGGAAAGAAATTATGAAGGAACTAGTAAAACATGTCATGCATGGCATAACTATACAAAAATGTGTTGACTCACCGATCTAGTTTCTCAATTACTTTTTCAATATGAGGCGTGGGGTATCTGGAATCTCCTGAATTCAAACAAAATTAAACAATATTATATATTTATAAATAAATTGTCACTCTGTGCTCCCAGAAAGAGTTTTTTCTTCAACAAAGAAATTACCGCCAGGCACCATTGATGTTGAAGATGAAATGAAAGATTCACGAGGAACATTATTTTCAACAATGTCTTCTTGCACAGTTGACAAGAAGTTGCCAACATCCTGATGACAGAAGATTTTCATAGTTTATATTCAACTATAATGTTAACGTATGTGATAAAATACAAAGACATGCGACAACATAGAATATCCAAAAAAGGAAAATCAAATATAATGTTTAGTAAAAACAAGAAAAACATTGTTTACCTTATTTGCATCCAAGTAAATATACAAGTTAGTCCCTGTAGGTCCATCTGATACAGCGGAATCTAAAGTGCTCGTAGTTGGCATTGACAATGCAATTTCCTTCAGTGCCACCACTTCCGTAAGTGTTGTCTTGGGTTCTGAAGTAAAGGTAGTGGAGGTGGATTTATCTGTGAGTGGTAGTGTTGACGGGTAGGCATAGTAAGTTTTATCAACTAAGTTATGAACATCCTTGGAACAAAGACTTTCAACATGCTCAGTTAATGATTTAGCAGGAGCACTGGCATTCTCCATAGATGATAAAGATGAAAATTGCATTGTTCTTAAAAAGTCATAATCCTTCTCATTTGCTGTTGATGAGATCTTTAAAGTTTTTCTTTGAAATAATTCCCGGGAATCAATTTGTTTGAAGGAACAACTCTCCAGCCAAGTATTTGCCAAACGGGGCTTCTTATCATCTGGGCTTTCCCACAATCTGGCAGAGAGATACTTTCTCTTAAATTCCTGCAGCAAGCATTATATTGTCAGGTAAGAAACATACAAGCATCAGTTTGGCTTAAGAGCAACAACAACAATATGCCTTGAATTCAAACTTTCCAAGAGCATTCTTAAATTGCATGGTTATAGAAATCTGTGTCATGTTGCAAGATTAATTTTGGCACTAAAAAAACACATCATCGAGTAGTCATGCTATTCAGAATGGTGTCTGCCTTTAACATAGGCATTGGATGTGCTTGTGCATTATCTACTTCTAATTTTGCAATTGCCTATGTTCTAATACTTTACCTTGAATGATGACAAAGAATTGCCACTTGTTGCCTGGTTGCTCCGATCAGGGAAAAGATTCACCCTGCTATCCATAGTAGATTTCAGAGTACTAGTATCAAAGCTCGGAGATTGACAAGGAGGAAGGGATAGCATATATGATTTCGCCAAATCCACTGGTGAGACATCATCATGAGCATCCTGTAGAATGCGTCAACAGCAAGTAACTTCATAAAAAAAACTTTCATGCTGTGAACTGTGAAGATTTGGTCAAAATGAATAGCAACGCTTGATTTTTGGGGGGATAAAAACAGAGTACTCAAAACACCTCTTATGGTTAATAAAAATGACTTGAGTATAATGAACTTTCAGACAGAAAATCCAGACGTTAAAGGCAACACTGTGCCCTACGCCACACTTCATTAAAAACGTGTGCCAATGGGTAGGAGCAATAAACAAGGTGAATCAGGAGCAACATACAAAGATGCATACATCAACATGCAGATCAATGGCAATAGTGCTTTTTCAATCAAAACAGATGGCCTAAAAGTCATCCATTTCTCTGATATGTTCTGTCACATGATCAAGCCCATGAAGCAAGGATCACTAAAAATTATACAAAAAGTAACATTTCTAGCACCAGGAGGGATTAAAAAGATTCCTGTGAAAAAGATTATTGGTTACAAAATCCAGACAAAGTGATGAGATCCATCAAGCGACAACCAAGGATACAACAATAACCAAGCTTTATCCCACTAGGTCGGGTCAGCTATATAGATCTTTCTACGCTATTGAACTCTATCCCCTACTATATCATCATTTACATTTAAATAAATTTTATCTTATTTTATTGTTGCTAACCAAATCTTTTTTAGTCTTCCTCTTCCTCGTTTGATGTGCATATTTGTCATAGTTTTATATCGCCTAACTTGAGCATTTATTATCTAAGTACATGTTTGTATCATCTTAAACGTATCTCTTAAAATTTTTCCTCAATAGATGCAACCCCAACTTTCTCTCTAATACTATCATTTATTATCTTGTTCATCCTCATATGTCGATACATCCACCTTAACATCCTCACCTCTGCACTCTCATCTTCTACTCATGTTCTTGAGTCGTAGCCCAATATTCGGCTTCATATAACATAACAAGTTTAACCGTCATTTTGTAGAACTTTCCTTTAAATTTTAAGAGTACTTTACGATCACATAGAATACCAAACGCTCTCCTCCATTTCAATCATCCTGCTTGTATCCGTCCATCATTTTACAAAATTGATCCTAAATACTTAAAACTCTCAGTTCTAGACAATTTGTTATCTTCTATTTTAACAATTATTTCATTACACTTAATATTGTCAAACGGTCTTTATTCTACTTAGCCTAAAATCTGTCTCATCTATCAAAATAATATTATCTACAAACAACATGCACCAGGATACCCAGGATGTGTCCAATGAATTCGTCCATGATTAGTGTAAAAAAATAGTGACTTAGAGTTGATCCTTGATGTAACCCTAGCTTTATAGGAAATGCTTCAGTTACCCAGCCTAAGGTCTTCACTCTTGACATTACATCCTCATACGTACTTTTAATTAGTTCAATATATATTACGCTAACACTTCTCTTTTCTATAATTCTCTATATAATTTATCTTGAAACTTTATCATAAACTATTTTTAATCAACGAATACCATATATAGATCTTGTTTTGCTCCGATATTTTTCAATTAGTTGCTTGAGAATATATATAGTTTCTATTGTCAACCTTCAGACATGAATCCAAATTGATTTTCAGTCGTCTTGTCTCCTTAATCTTTTTTTTCTATTCTCTTAGCGAAAATTTCATGGTATGACTCATTAGGTTTAATGCACTTATAGTTTGCGCAATTTTGTATGGTTCCTTTATTCTTATATAAGGGAACTGCAATACTTACCCTCTATTGAGGAGATATTTTTTCATTTTCAATATCAAGTTAAATAACCTTGTAAATCATTCAATACTTTATTTCCCTAGATACTTCCATAACTTTATCATAATATCATCTAGTCCAACTGTTGTTTCATTTTGCATCATATTTTAAACTTATTCTACTTCTAAAGTTTGAATTCAATGATAAAAATTTAAATTTCTATACTCATTTAACCTACTCAAATTGCCTAAGTCCTTCATTAAAAAGTTGATGAAAATATATCTTCCACTGCTCTTTTATTTCTCCAACATTTCCTAGTATCATATTGCATTCATCTTTAATACATCTTATTTAGCTAAGATCTCTTATGTACTCTCTCTCTCTCACTGTAGTTATAAATGTCTCTTTAGTATTTCCACTTCTTTTGTATTCAATTTTCGATATAAGCATTCAAAAGTTTCATTATTAGCTTCATTCACGACTTTCTTAGCCTTTTCTGGGTTACTGTATATTTTTTTAAGCATTTCTGATTTTTACAATTATATAATTCCTTATAGGCTGCTCATTTTTTCTTTTACTTTTTCCTATATTTTCTCATTCCACCACCAAGATTCTTTACTTGGTGGTGGATGTTCCTTTAACTCACCGAGTACACTCTCAGCTACTATTTTCAACTTTAATATTGTATCCCATGTCGTATTCGAGTCATATATTTCTCCTAGTACTTATACTACTACCCGCTCCTTAAATATATTTTACTTCCCTTCTTTTAACTTCCACCATTCAATTCTAGGAGTCATGCATATTTTCCTTCTATTGATATTATATTTGAGGTGTATATCCAACACAACTAACCTATATTGAGTAGTTAAGTTTTCTTCATGGATAACCTTGTAATCTTTACAAATCTTTCTATCATTTTTCATAACCATAAGAAAGTCAATCCTACATTCTGACTTTTGAAGTGACTAAGTGTTCTTTTTTCTTAAAAAATGCATTAGCCAGTATAAGGTCATTATTGCAAAATCTAATATAATTTTCCCTTCTTCATTTCTTGTTCCAAACTCATAACCTCCATGCACCCTATCATATTCCTCATTTTTCACTCTCACATGCCCATTTATATCTCCTATTAAAATAAATTCGTTTGACGGAATATTTTGTAATACTCATCTAGATCGTCCCAAAACCTAGATTTAATTTCTTCATCTAATCCTAGTTGAAGTGCATATATGTTAATTACATTAATAGTTTCTTTCATAACTACTATCTTGAAAACTATAATCTTATCCCTCTTTCTAACTACTCCTGTAACTTCATCCTTTAATGAATTCGCTATATTACACACAAAATATTAATTCTTCTCTTAGTAATCATAGCTACTACCTTCATTGTTTTATCAGTGAATGTTCCTATGTTCCATGTTCCAAATCTTAAACCATTAGTTTTCCTACAATATTTATTCTTAGAGAACTCTTGCATATTTAACACTACATCCAAATTCTCATAGTGTTAAGGAAAATACTAAAACAAAATACTTCACAAGTAAACACACAATACACTGATAGGACATGTGTTAAAATATTTTTGGCAATTTGCTTTCACAAAAAAAAAAAAAAAAAAAACATTGGCAACACTGTTGACATGGCACAATGAACCCAGGAACAAATGGTTAATTAATAATCATAGCCGGCATATGGGGGGAGGTTTAAAAACTTTGGCTTTTGTAGCTGCACCAAGAATGTGAAACAACCAGTGTGTGACTTTGTTGGTTTTGCATAGATATGATAGCAAAGACATTTCAAAGACATTTATCAAAATTAATTAAAAGCAAAGACATTTCAAAGAGAAGAATGAGTAAATGAAAACTGAATCTACAAAATACTTTTCAAAAAATAATTTAAAATAAAGCTTACACAACGAAGCATATCAGTATTCAAAGTGCAAGTTCCTAGAGCAATATCAACCTTGGACTTCGATGTTAGCTTCTTCTGCTCCAGCCATTTCTTAGCTTCCATAATAGCCGCGTTGTGGACATCAGATGCACCAAAGGCTGGAGTCTTGGGAGAAGAATCACCAGGAGAGTATGGAACGGATCCAATCAAGTTTGGACTCTGCTTCGAAGATAGCCAGGGTTGAGGAGAATGAACAATGTTGCCAAGAACCCTATTTGCTGATGGTGAATCAACCACTCGAGATTGTAATAACTTAGTTAATCTTTCACATTCATCCCTGGAATAGACAACCGAGAATCAAATAACAATATGCAGGAAGCATAAAAGAGTATATAGGTAACCGAAAATGGAATAAATTGTTGACATTTTTGTTAAACATATGTCATAACATAAAACTGCAAAGACATTTTTTTGACATAGATAATGAGAAAGTACACAAAAATTATTAATCACTCTCCTTGTTACTCTTAACACTAACTACATTCTTATACATGACTTTTATCACATCAATATAATTACCACGTATTTCTTTCTCCTTTAAACACCTCACCAAAACAATTGTCTAGGGATAGTGTCCTAAAATTTTTATATATCAATAAGAAAACATGCCCAAATCCTTCTTTTACTGTATATTTTTCCATTGATGTCAGATTAAACAAAATAATAAATATCATATATAGTTGATCTTTCAGACATGAATTTAAAATGAGTTTATAAAATATTCATCTCATTCTTATTCTCGTCTTAGAATGGCATGTGAGCAATGCTACTTTATAAATAAAAGATAACTAGTTAGCATCTTTTTTACATTTGTTAAAGAGCTAGATCATTTCATAGTCTGCAACTTCACAGAAAATTTTACATCCACACAAAAATGGGTTAGGCACAAGTGGAAAAGTGAAAAAGGAGATGTAAATGCATTGTGTGCACAAGAGGAAATCTTACAATGATGTCAAGGAAATATCAACTAACCTACTTGATGAAAAAATAAGAAGAAATGAAGAAATTTTCAGCTACCTTGAGAAAATCTCCTGTGAGAGTAACTTCTGAATAGCAAGTTTGGTTTCACTTATCGGAACAATAGCACGTGATCCCTCCTCGCAGTCAGCAATCACATTTGAATTATCCAAACCCTGACCATATAAAAACAACTATTTCCTCTATTACCTAAGAAATGTTAAACTAAAACTTTGTATAGAAATGGAAAACTAATGGGGTCGAAAGGTATCAAGAGCACACAATTTTGTGAAGTATCATCTGCAATAATTCTCATGATTTTCAGTCAACATAAGTCACTTACAAATAACATTAACAACAGAATGGAAATGGGAATATCAATGCAATTACTTGTTTGGGTCCCGTAAGCATTTTAGGTGCATCAAAATTCTCCTCTTCATCTGCATATGAGGAAAAAATCAGACACTTTTTGTTCAAATCAAAACCTTGTTACAAGCACAAGAAGATTCATGCAAGACTACTGACATATTATTCTTTACAATAAAAATATGCAGAAAATTTAAGAAATGCATACAAATCTTAGAAAGCATTAACTAAGAACAACGGATTAACACAATCAGCATTTTCCCAAAAATACAAATAGACAGATGTTTGGTTCTTATAATAATAAGATGACTTTACCAATGCCAGCACATCCACTTACTATTCCTAGTAAGAGAGTAGGATCCTCCAGTGCTCCTAATAAGACTGCAAAGGTTTACAATTTGTTGGAACTAAATAAAACTTATGTTGATTCAATAGACACATTTCCTTGGCTAATTTTTGACACAAAGCAAACTGTAATAGCACTTGGAATTAAGCCAAACCAACTCAATGTATATTCTGGTTTAACCAATTCGATGTGAGATGAAACAAACATGAATTACTATAATTTTGGTTAATTATTACTAAGTCTACTTCTGAAATTTGGTGCCTCTAGAGCTTAAAAACAGTTTCATAAGATTGTTGTACAAGTATTCAAACTTTATAGATCAGAATGTTGGGTTGGTTAAAAACTAGCACTTACTAAAAGTTAATGCAGATGTAGAAAAATAAAATAAAAAACACATCTATGCCAAGATTTACATGTAGCTCTACTAGATGATAGAATAAAAGAAAATGGATTAAGGTAATATGCATGTTCAAAGGTGATCAATAAATATATATATATAGTTACACAATTTAAATTAATTCTACTTTAGCTAAAGTAATTAAAAGTGAATTAAGAATTATTGGTGACGTAGTTTTTTTATAGAATTACATTGAGGGTTAAGATCCATGCAATCCAACCCTATATGAGCATGCAAAAGAACAACATTTTAAAAATAGAAAAAATGTAACATTGAGAGTGGTAGAAAACTTGAATAAAGAGTAGTCTGGTGCATGAAACTCCTGCCAATGCAGGTCCTGGGGAAGGGTCTATTATACACAGCCCTACCCTACTTTGCAAGAGGCTATTTCCGAGACACGAACCCCTTACCTCTAGGTCACACGGCAAACTTTACTTTTGTGTCAAAGCTCCCCTTCAAGAGAAAACTTGAATGCCCCACTTATTTCACATGAGCCTATAGGCACAAAATACTAAAAAATGGCATTTCAGATAACATCAGAAAGACATATTGCTCCTAATGATTTCTGACCAAGTTTTAAAAAATCATATGAAGGCAATACACAACCAACCCATTGCATAGCGCATATGCGGAGTCATATGCTGTCAAGATTGATATCGAAAAAAGTATTTATATTGGTATCAAAAAATTTATCACTTGAACAGTAGTTCACTTCCAAGTCATAAGTTACTAAAAAGGGTAGCTTAGTGTTTTAAATCAATTTCGTTTTTAGTTTAAATTGTTTACACAGACTGCATATGTCATATGCAATTATATGTCGACTATGAAATCCCCATCAAAATCTGCCTAACCACTGCTTATGTGAGTCAAGTGGAAACTTTTCAAACCCATGTTTATCCGATCGTATATTTGAGCAAAGAGACAGTTAGACTAGTGCAGCATTAAGAACACTCCATTGAGGCATGAACATGGGAGAAAAATATCAGGCTCACTAAATGATCGTTGGCTATCAAAAGGTAACACTGCATGAAAACCCGACTAAGCGCATCAATGTGTAGTCCGTGCACCTTCTTTTTCATAGAAATAAATTCAATATTTACCAACGTGGTACTACTACTTGCAAATTAGGAAAGAAAACTCCAATTGCTAAGTATAAGTTGCAGACTCAACAAATAAATATTCATACTAGACCTAGTATAACGTCAATTCCTACAATAATGATTGTTATGATTATAAAATAGTTGTTGTTCTTAATATAAAAGTACACATAAGTCACTTTACAAGACAATTAAAATTTCAGTATACAAATGATCACTTAGTCTTATGTTATCAGAAGAGGTTTCTGGTCTAAATTCTGCACATTAAATAAGTTAAGCTATTCTGCATGTTGATCTTTGGCAATGAAGAGGAGTGTTATAAATGTAAAATTATATATAAGGAACATTCTAAATAGGCTATATTTTTTTGTACAAGTAACCAGCTAACCAAATTTAGCAGTTATGATTACTAAAATTAATTTAAACCATATTTGAATCAGGACAAGAATAATGTAAGGTATACAGCATGGAAATGCATGCTTGCACTAATCCACCAGTATCTCCTTCCTGAACCTGCGTCCAATGCTACATACCAAATAGTATAAAGATAAACTGATAGTTTCAGCTATAGCAGTCCCCTCATAAGGTGAGAAAGGCAGGAAAATCAACTCACCGGATCGAGGACTGTAGTTAGTAGAGGAGGAAGAAGATGACGCAGAAGAGTCGGGGGAGCTGCCTTCGGAGCGGAACACTGACGAGATGAGCTTCCCGGCCCCGGAGACGAGGCCGAGAAGCCACCTAGGGCTCCCGGCGGGAGGTGGAGGCGCCGGGAGGGCGAGCGGGGAAGTCCGCGCGTAGGGGGAAGGCCGCGCCTCCCGGCCTCCTCGCCGGTTGCGGAGGATCTTCCCGCCCGATCCACCCTCCTCCTGCGCCTCGCGGCGAGCCCTAAACAAGGACGCCATGGAGTAGGGAGAGGGAGAGGGAGAGGGAGAGGCGGAGGCGCGGAGAAGCTACCGGAGGGCGAAGCGCAGGCGGTCGCACTATCGTATTGGAGGGGTAGCGGAATCGGACAAGAAGAGGGGAAGTGGTTTAAATCGCCATGGAAATCGGCAGTAGGGAGAGAGAGAGAGAGAGAGGAATATTTGCCTCCTTTTTAAGTTTAACTATTTATGAAGGGTTGAAAAAAGAAGAACAAGGTTTTTATAATTTTTCTTTTCTTTAGAAAAAAGATGTGTCTAAAATGAAAAATAAAAAAAAAAATAAAAAAAGAGACAAACGTACTATCAGCATCGCTTGCGGAGAATGGATCCAAAGTCATAAAGTTTATTTATGAATATTAAGCGAATCAAACTCTCTAGCATATTCTAAAAATATAAATGAACTTCTATTTTTTTTTTAAATTAACACCAAATATTTAGTACTTTGAACGGCTTAATTTTGAGTATGATTAGCTCAAATTCACGAAAGATTTTATGAACAAATCTATCCTGTGACGGCCAACTCGATTCCATAAAAGATTCTTCAAATCGACATGCTAATCCTAGAATTGATTAATTTGGTTCTATGAAAGTTTATCGTTAATCACTAATGGTAGTTCTCTACTGAGTAAATCCAAAATACAATTTATGAATACTCAACCTCTAAAATATTCATTTCATTTGAAATTCAAACCTTTATTTCTTCGAAACTTAAACGGAGAAGGTTTCTTGTTAAACGAACTTCCGCATGCAATATGAACTTAGTTTTAGGATTAGAAGACTGACAGGTTATGTTCACTCAAGGAAGGTTGTTTAGTTGAGACCTCACAAGGAAGATGAAGGAAATGAATAAAAAAATTATTTATATTGTTAAAGGGGAGAGAAAGAACGAAACAGGATGAAAAAAAAAGATTACCATATAACATATATATTATTAACCTTAAAAGCAAAAAAAAAAAAATAAAGGGAAATTTAGGATAACAAATAAGAATACTAAAAATTGAATTCCAATAGAGATAATATTGTGAAAGTATGTATCAATGTTCATAATCAGTACTCCAAATTTACTTGGTAAGCGTACTAAGAAAAACATCATCAACCTTTAAGATTAGTAGGGCAAAGCCCAAACAGGACAAGAGAAGAATGCCCTGTTTACAAGACCACTTGGTCATCGGCCTTTAGGATTAGTCGGACAAAGTCCAAACAGGACAAGAGAAGAATGCCCTATTTACAAGACCACAAGTGGATGCGAATATGGATAAAGAGTAAATGCATAACTCAAAATGCAAAGTATTTTCATAATGATTGGTAATATTACGAGACCACAACGTCATTTAAAAAACAAATGTGTCTCAAGATCAAATGCCTTTGGGATTTTGCATAAAACAAGCTGTGCTTTCTGCTTTGCTTCTCATTTGAATCAAATTAATGATCTGGGCTCTTCTGAGTATTTGCACAATTTGCATGCACTATGAAGCGAAAATCAACAAATCGATGGTCATGTTGATCGTCGCACCTCTTGAAAAATGAAGAGCATTACCTTAACCAAATTACGTTCATCTTCGCGGGAAGCAAAGGTCTTCGATCCTTCCATTTAATTGACCAGTAACTGGGCGAAGCTTGATCTGATAGAGCTTCGGCCATAACTTACCTGTCACTGGTAAGACGAGACAAGGAATTATGTTAAACATGACCTAAATTTAAGTGAGAAAAGTAGTTATCTTTCAGAGAGAAAAGGTCGAAGCAGAAGAAGAAAAAGGTATACACAAACTTACCAAACAAACGCTCCTTTTCGTCATCCCAAGCAATGCCATTTAGTACATCAATGCGCTGGGAAAGTTGTAAATTAGATTAAATAAAAAAAAAAGGCGCACCAAGAATTAGGTCTGAGAACAGTATATATAGTATTTACAACGGGACACTATGTTGCTCGCTGGATGATTTGATCAAGGAATGGCCCTAGTGTCTGTTAGATTCTACAGACGCTTGACCATTTTGCATTTTTGTTTGAATTGATATAAAATTGTGTTTGAATTGTCGTAGTTTCATTGTAAACTATAGTGATCAATCTGTACCGCCCGGTAACTAGAACCTTGTTTGATTAACAACTAGGGAACCCTTTGATGTGTCTCCGCTGTTGAGTCTAAAGATCTTGATCCAGACCCAAAATTTTAGTGCCATTTCAATGTAGACCAATTCCACCGAGAATCAAAGTAACTTAAGGGCAAGTTGGGATGGCTTAAACAAAACAAAGGTGAGATGATTTGCTAGTCTAAGGCAAAACTATTATATTTAAAAACATCAAGAACAAACTGAGTCTCAAGCTTAATCTCAGGGTGCCACATTAATCATGTTTCCTAATTTAATCAGGTCATTTACCTTATACCAAGAACGTAACGGAGTATTCATGTCATGAACAAAAAAAATACTTTTGTTCCTCCAAACCCTCAAGACCCAACCAGTTTTAGCTAATACCCCCTGGATGCGCAGTCAATCAAATGTATCATAAAACTAGGCTGGAAAGTCCATATACCTAATCCCATAAAAGACCTTCAGAAATGGGTTTGCGGTTTGCCAAGTAAAAAAATAAGTCTTAGGGTACCATTTAAATTTTCACAAAGTTATTGTGGGTTGTTGTAATGGTAATCAAGGTTCTAGATGCTAAATCCAGAGTGACCTAAAACCAGGAAACATCGTAAAGCTTTTCACCAAGATGAACTTAAAGCTTGTTGAAAGGGGAAAAAAAAAGTAGGTGTGACCTCCCAAATGCACAAAATGTAAATCTATAGTTCAAAGGTAGAAATAAAGGGAAACATAAATTCGGAACTCACAGTGTAGCCGGATCTCATTAATCCTTGCCTGTTGAAAACATCACAGATTCAATTTCAATGTGAAGTAACTAAAATAATGATGAATGTTACGAATACACACACAAAATAAAAGGTATAAATTGATCCCTTCCCAATAGGCTTAAAATAAGGTATAGTTTATGACACAATTAAACTTCGCCTTGACATATCTGTTAGGAGAGTTGAGTTCATTTGCATGTTAGTAATTGAAACAATGAATCCTTCCGTAAGTTAATCCATGTATTAGGCTTGGACTATCATAGTCTGCCTGATCACATGGGAGATTTTGACAGATCAGGCTTTTTCACAAGTGATCGTCTGGTCAAACTTAACATTCTATACCAATGTTCTCAAGTTTAAAATTCAAAAATCTAACAGAACAAATCATTTGATGAAATCTTGTACCTTAATTCATGGAGAGCAATCCAACTTAGTACCTTGCCATCTTCGTGTGATATTCTAGCTATGCAATCTGTCTGCACCATGTGGTAGTTAACATTTTTGTATACATTTGATGGGTCTCTTGACATGCTTAAGTAGTGTATGAATGAGAATAAATGATTTTCAAATTAACAAAGAAATGAAAATGAAACTCCAATCCTATAATTTCATGTAGTTGACAGAAATTAAAAAATTGTGAAAGAAAATAACAGCTTGAAGATTAACACAAATGCCACAAAATACTAAAACTTTGTATGCCTAAAATGCTTAATTTGGAGTTGGTTCACGATATTTATTGGCAGAATAATCATATGTCGGTCATGTGGATTCATATGAATGAGTAATTTCAGAACTAATTAAAACAAAAGATTATCTACTACAATTATCGTAAGGGGAACAATTTCCACACCTGCCAAACATTTGCCCATACTTCCCCATCTACATATTCCAACTCATTAAGAAAAGGAATTTCATGATCATTATATTTGACAGTTACTCTTCTAATTTCTGCAAGAATAAAAAAAAAAGAAAATCATAATCAATACGAAAAAACATAATTGTATAACCACTACAAACCTTTCATAGTCTGGGGATCAAGTTGATACAGAGTGGAAGTTCCATCGGTTGCATAAAGGATTTTGCCATCAGTCGCTAATCCCCAACCATCACTCATAGGATGAGTAAACCTACCCTTCTATTCCATCAATTGTGGAAAAATATTACTTTCAAAATTGATAGCTCATGTATATACAATTCTACATGAAATAATCTATAGTCAAAATACAAATGATTGTTCACACAATAGAAATGATTATTTTAACATACTTTGGCACAACTATCTAATGGAATTTATGCACATGGATATGGGAATTTATGCACATGGATGTAGGAATATATGCACAGTAATCAAATATGGTAATCAATTGTGCAAAAGGATGTTGTGTCGACCAACCAATTGAGTTCTGAAGATTGTCTAGCACATTGACCAAAAGTTCTACTATTTCTTTCGACCAAATGCCCAAATACATCCAAATTTGATGCTTCTCATAGATATTTTGATTAGGGAAATGTTTGAACAGGGTATCTTGCTGGGATTGTGAAATATTGTAGACAAGAGTAAGCTTTTCAACAGAATTTGGCAAACTCACACCTAAAGAGCAAATGGGTTGATTATTCATCATTCAAGTGGTTGAAGGTGCACAATATAGTATGTCCAACATTAAATCTTGCGTAGAACTTTAAAATGTGGAGTCTAACCTTTCAAGATGATCTAAGTGAAAATTGGCATATATCAGCAATGAACTAACAAGCATTATCGTCTAAGAATTCTCCCTTACTAGACAAATCAGGTTGAATATCCAATAAGAACAAAGGAAAGATCAAGTGAAGGATCACAAGACATTCTGCTGAAAAGGAGTATGATTATGATGGAAAAGGTGAAAGGCTGTGGCACATGCCGGATTGATGGAAAAGGTGGAAGAGGCTTTGATATAACAGTTGTATATCTATCCACTTATTAATTCAGAAGGGAAATTGATTTCCAGGAACAATATCATGTCCCATTTTCTTAAATTCAATACAGGGTCTAGCATATTTGGTAAGTTACTGATGCTAATAACTAACCTTTGTCTTATGTTGTTCTCATGAAGTTGAATTCCTATGCATATGGTCAATCTTACTCAGGAAAAGTCAGTATGTTCAATCACCTAAAACAATTCTAGTAGTACTGGTCAAAAAGGTGAATAAGATTGCAGAGCTACGATTCTATATCACTTAGTTGTTTCCATTTGGATTGTTAATTTTGCAGGTTTTTTCAGAACACAGTTAAGAAAAATACACTTTTACAATGATAGTCTCCGCCAGTGGGTCATTTCAACAAGGTTAACCTAGAGTAATAGGTACAAAAAGAAAGGATAAAGACAATTCATCTATGGGTTTATTTGTTTCATGTAAAATACATTTACATAAATACTCTTTAGGTTTTCTAGTGTTTAAACTTTAGTGTGATATAAAAATCGTGGCCAATGAAAATTTTTGTCAGTTAACAAAAAAAAGTGGACTTTTTGAGGGAAAATGGCTTCCAATCAAAATGAGCAGAAATTGTTTTCCCTCACACGATTCATTATCTCCTCTCTCTCCCCTCAACCCTCATCCACTACCTCCAACCCTGGTTTGAACGCCACATCAATTCTTGTTGCCTACATTCCATTTGTCCCCATCTGACACCGGGCAAGATAGCGATTATCCTGCGAGCAAAACAAGAAGGGAAATTGGAAGAGAAGGCAAGAAGAGAACCCAAAGAACAACAAAGAGAAAGCCATTTGCACAAAAAAACAAAGACTTGTTAATAATAGAGGGACAATCCCTCAAACATCTAAACAGGTGTTTATGTAGACGCAAGACCTTAACACTCAAAAAAGGAAAGAATTCCTAATATACAAATCTCGATTCCTATCTTGCAAAGAAAGGAAAGAAACCTTAAAAGGAAGTTTCTTAACACAAAGAAATTAATAAAACGGGATGCTGATATAGACAAACCCTAACCCATAAATACCAAAAATACGTTAAATGCCATAACAACGGAAATTACTAAAAATAGCAAAAAGATCTTCGAAGGTGCAGAAAAAGACCTAAACCATTGATTTTGAGCCTGAAACTTGGCGGTTCTAGGTTCCCAATAACAAACATAGGTTTTTTAATTCAGCACATAGAGCCTTATTCCGAGTCCTAAGTCAAAAGTTATGCCCTCTAGAAGATTGGGTCATCCTATGTTGGTCCTATATCACTGTCAAGCACAAGATTGTGCCCCCGGTTCCACCTCCCGCTCGCCCTCACCATCTCTCCATCTCATGCGCTCCCACCAACCACGATATCAATGCTTCCACTACCTCGACCTCACTTGTGTCCAAGTTTCATCTCTCTAAGCCCGACATCTTTGCCTCCTTTAGATTCCAGAAATAGCCCCTTCCATGATAAAAAAAAATGGTCATTTTGCCAATTTTAGTCATGGAAGGAAAAGGAAAAACATTTTCTCCGTATCATAGCTAAACATTAAAAAAAAATGCAATTTTCCCTATAGTTCTTCACGGAAAATATTTTACACAAACAAATTATTTTACACAAAACAGACAATAGACATATATATATATGCCGAAAGGCATGATGAAATATACCCTTTGCTTATATGTGTTCATAGTTGTACAAAACATGTTGGAACCTCTCAGGTATCCTGGTACGTGTATCAAAGAAGTTCTACAATTTTGCAAGTTGTACCAAGGTAACTACAGTTTGTGGAACATGTACCAATTATATAATTTCCATATGTCATTGGTATAAAACATATATTCCCAAAATGGAAAAAGGAAGTAAAAACTAAATATATCACATCATAAGCTACAATCAATGTTTACTGAAAATTATCTAGGAAAATAAAGGAAGAATATATGACAAGATCTAATTAGTGAAGAACAAACCTCCCTAATGTTATGTCGATCATAGATGAAACCTGTTCTTGTTAACCAGGTAACTTGGTACAACCTGTGTAGCAAGAAAATACATACAAATTAGTAGATTCTTTGGAATAAAATAAGAAAACACCAATGAGAATCAAAGAATTACTTAATTATGAGATTTGTCATTTAACCAACAACAGAAAGCGCCATCAACTCATGCCTATTTAAGAGGGAAATATATTTGTATTGCATTGTATTTTTGTGGTGTAGCCTTCACCAAAGGAAACTACAATCCATGTATTGATAGGCTTGAGGCCTAATAAATTATCTGAAAATATAGCTATGATGTCCAATAATCCTCCCCCCCAAAAAAAAAAAAAAAAGCTGTAACATAAATAGGAGTAGCTAAGAAAATTGATTTGTAACCTTTCGCCAAAAAGAGTGAGACCTTCCCCGAAGAAGGACCCATCCATTTGATGAGAAACCATAACCTGAAAAACATGAAATAATAGATATTTTGTCACTTATTGAAAAAAAAAACAACAACAACAGAAACAACAGTTGATCATATGACTACTAAATTTACTTTTATTTGAAAAAAAATAAAAATAAAAAATCATAGATTTAATATTGGCATTGCATACTGTTTATAAACAAGCCTAATGCACAAGGGTCCATCCAGCTATGCATAAGGATTTTATTAGACCAACGGCAAGGATGATTCAGTTATATCTAGCTATCTAAGGCTTCATCCAACAAAAATTAATCTACACTATACAAATAATTGCACCTCTTGCAATTCATCCCCTTAGATGAAAAACTTGAGGCGACAAATCATCATGAAATGAGAAAGTTGAGTTGTTAAGAAAATATGCACATCTAATGCAATTAACCACAGTGGATGAAAAAGTTGAGTATAACTCATCATGAAATGAAAAGTTTGTGTTGTTATAAAAAAAAACACCAACACACATCTCTAATTTAACCATCAATAATATAAACCCAATATTAATTGAAGGAAGACATCAAGATGTGAAGCAGTTGAAAAGGACGTTCAAGGAATCATGGAATTAGATAGATTAGACTCCATTGCCAAAAAAATACTAAAATAAATGCGATAGCAGTTCAAATAATGAAAATCCATGGATAGTGTAACAGAGGATTACCTTCCCAGTTTGCAAAAGAACTTCTCTGACCGATGACTGTGCACCACAAAATATAAAAAAAAGAGTTAAACAAGTATAGATAATAGTCAGTTGTATTCAATTGATGTCAGAATATCAGCATAACATTTTATTAATGACATCAAAAAATACTGAATCCACGTAATTATAAGTTCTATATTTTCTCCACAATGACTCAAAACAAGGTGAATAGGTCAAAATAAACAGATGACATCAAATTAAACACAGCAATGATTCCTATAATTGTCAATATTAACTAATTTCTATAATGGCACAGGATTCTGTTCTATAGAAACTAAGAATTAAGTTTGTGAGCTTTTTGAAAATGTTGGTGGTTATTTTTTTGACAAATAAGTTCATCACCTTAGTATAATAACTAATTGTAAGGCACTCTGCATTTGTTTTGTTTTATTTTGAATAATCCTATAGCCCTTTTTTTAGCTTTTTTAAGAATGAGATTTTTAGTATTTAAACTCAAACAGTCAAGGTAAAATCTTTAAGGGATATCATAAATTACAGAGTGCAGCACAAAGAAGGAATGATGCTTGTGGCACCTTTTGGGATAGAAACTAAGTTTATATGGTCCATGTAGCAAATACCAATGTAGAGAAGATAAAAAGGAAGGCAAATCTGAGGGCAACTTAAGCCTTATTATGTAAGACTCATAATGAAATCTAGCTTACTTTGTGATAGAGGCCAGTGGACTCAAACAATGTTTCATTGCCTCCATAAACAAGACCCTGCAAATATTTAGAGAAAAAAAAAATCACATCAAGTTCATATAAAAAATTGAATGCAAATATGAAAAGAAGTGTCATAGAACAATAATAAGAATGAAAATGAGCTAAAAACAATAACTGAAAAGTAATTTATTATTATCATCAGTTAAGTTTTGAAAATCAAATAAATCAATATAGCACCACAC
The DNA here is from genome assembly GCA_037177295.1 of Kaempferia parviflora. Taxonomy (NCBI): domain Eukaryota; kingdom Viridiplantae; phylum Streptophyta; class Magnoliopsida; order Zingiberales; family Zingiberaceae; genus Kaempferia; species Kaempferia parviflora. The sequence continues at coordinate 20,409 of JBAMIE010201515.1, forward strand.
AACAAAATGATGGTAGGAAACATAATATTTACAAGGAATGCATATTAGACAAAACAAAAATAGCACGCCATAATATCTACTGATGAAACCATATATGTTATTTTTTCATCCTATCTTACGAAATGCCACTCAGTTTACATTGAAAGATAAGCTTAAATTTGCAAGAAAAAAAAAATGCAAACTTAAATTTCCAGGAATTCAATCTCTGGTAATATATTATCGGTGGTCTTTATTTATATTTCTTAAATAGCATACAAACTTTGTTAGAATTACAATCTTACTGCCTCTTCTATAATAATGTAGCAGCCGACTACTGCATTATTTTATTAATGTAAACTGCAAACTGAAGGAATAAGTGCCTGGCATAAAATCACGAGTGAGTCGATCAAAATTCTAAATTACAATTGAAACATCATCAAGCATGCAGCTAAACTATACTAAGAACAGCGTAAGAGAGAGAGGATGAAGGTGACCCGGATCTTGCCTGGGTGAAGGCATCCGGGTCGTGGGGGAACTCATTGACGATATCAAAAGTGTAGAGCTGAGTAGAAGGCAGAGGCGGAGACGCAACGGGCATGCACATCCACTTCCACGTGATACAGAGGAAAAATAGGGCGGACATGGCGACGATGGCGGTGGGAAGTGAAGATCCTCCACTCCTGCAACAGTAGCGTTTTCTGCTCTTGGATCGAGCGGCGGTGGAGGCGGAGACCGACCCAGGAGCCAACGGATTCGAGGCGGAGAGATTGGTCGTCGGCGGAGGGCGCTTCGGCCGCATCCGGGTCATCTCATGTTCTTACGAGTCAATTCCCAACTCGTAATTAAATAATTAATAAAAAATGATTTAGAAACATATTTTTAAAATTAAAAAAAAAAAGTATGATTTTTTTTCCCACTGATGTCAAATTGTCGACTTACTATTTAAAATTTAATAAATAGTCACCAAAAAAATTGAGTTAAATATATTTTTTATAATATCTTAAAATGTGTTAAATTAATTAATTTCATTTATATTTAACTTAATTTGAGCTAAATATAATGCTGAAATTATAAGAAAATATTTTATGATACTCAAATTTTTAAATATTTATTAAAGAAAAAAAAATATTTCAAATTAATTTGTGTCTTAATTAATTATTTATTTATTTATTTATAAATCTCCCCTGCCATTCCTAGTAAGAAAGTTTACAAGATGCCCCCTAAAGTTTGATTGTTTTTTTAAATACTTTCAAAGATTTTTTATTGTCAAAATTCTCCTCGACTTAACCTTCTCATGTGTCAAAAAGTGATTCGCTCACCTAGCATCTCCGCTAACCCGTCTGATCCTGTCTAAAATAGGGTGGATGACGCTGGAAGACATGGTGGCAAGTGATGGAAGACTTAGAGTTAGCTGTATGCTGAGGTGGCGTCCGCACGTTCGTTCTTCTGCTCGGATGGTTGCTCGTCTGCTCTCCTGCAAGCACTCGCATAAACTCCACCAAGCGTTAACGACCGAACCTGGGAAGAGGTTCTCTCGTTCGGTCCTCCGACGCTCAAGTCAGGAAAACTCCGAAAGAAGAATGCAGCACAGTAGTTTACGTAATCTTGCGTACCTACATCGGGAACCGAGAACCTCTATTTATAGTTGGGTATCAGGCGTTAATCCCAAGGTGTACAATGATGCGTTGTCACATTGGGATTAATGACACCTGACACTTTACAGTGCATGACAGCTGTGTTATTGTCAGAGAACACGCGTGGATGCCAGCCACGTGTCTGACGGGCTTGTCAGTCTGCAGGGAGTTAAAGTGTCTTGCTTTGATGTTGTCACTCGGACGAACGTTAGTATGTCTTATTATTGTTGTTCGACCGGGCAGGCATGGCCTCAACGCCTTTGGTCGACCAGACGAATGTATTACTCGGTCGGCCGGTTAGCTATGGATCTCTTGCTGTCATGTCATTACCAACCGCTGACGTAATCGGGGGCCCACGGGGGCCTGTCCGGTCATACCGGATCACATGCCTCCCCTGCAAGTCTAGTCGAAGGAGGCGAGAGTCCTACTGACTGGACAAATGTAGTGGAAGGAGTACCTGGGTAAGATACATCAGACCTAGGGGATTCCGGAAGGAGTACCTGCCCGAGAGCCCGAACGAGCAGAGGCCTTCCGGAAGGAGTACCTGCAGTCCACCGCCTTTAAAGATATATACGGGATTCACATCGCCATGGCGACAAGAGTGGGTGCCTTGGGTGCGATCGCCCAGCTGAAAGAAGGCGGCCATTTAGCTCCGGCGGTGCTTCGTTCGACCATCTCTTTCAAAAATATTTTGGATGCAGTTAAGCCTGGCGAAATCCCCGATCCGGAATGATCTGACCTTGGCGAACCTGTCCAGCCTACTCTCAAAAATTATCAGAGTGAAAGTTGTTAGTATGAGCCCTAGAACCAATCAAATGTTGATTGTTGTATGGACTCATTGTATCAAATTCCAATATTAATAAAGGCATTTTTGGTTGTTATACTTATTTGTATTGGTGCCAAATACCTAAGTATAATAATGTCCTTGAATAGTAGGTTCACATCTATAT
>JBAMIE010201516.1:0-11025 GCA_037177295.1 Kaempferia parviflora
GTCAAACATCAAAACATAGACTCAAGTTTGACTCAACTCAAGCTTAGTCAACATGATCAACTTGACCCGAGGACAATTGCACCAACAAGGTTGAGGTAAATAACTGGAGTGGAGCGACAGAGAGGTCGTGTCCTAGAGAGTGACAACCCTAGGTCACTGATCCAATTGAAGAAACCGGGAAGGTTTCCAAGTTGAGATCAAGACAGGTTCTGCTGTCTTATATTACTCATGCTTATATTATATTATACTAACTCTGTGGTGTAGGTATGCTATATATTGTGCTAACTTTATTTTACAGGTTTTGTCATTTTGGAGGGATCAGTCGATCAAACCTAGGGAAGGGATCAGTCGACCAAACCAAATGAGGAACCATAGTGAATAGACTTCGGAGGGATCAGTCGACTGAATAGGTTTATCAGTCGATCGAACGACATTGGAAACACAGGTAGATTTGATCTCACATTTGAAAGGAAACTCAGAGGATCGGTTGACTGAATCTATGGATCAGTCGACCGATAAATTAATGGTAATTAATGTTGAAGATCATATCAAAGCAAACAAGCAAGAATTGGAGGATCGGTGGACTGAACCTAGGGTTCAGTTGACCGAGCACTTAATGACGAAGATCGAATCTCGGAGAAAAAGAAAAGCGGCACAATCGGTCAACCAATAGGATCAGTCGACTGAACGGTTTTTCAGTCGACTGAACGTTTTTCAGTCGACCGAATGAGGTCTATATAAGCACCTCGAGATCAGAGTTTTGCAGATTAACTTTCGGGCATCAACTTTCCACCAAGACACTAAGCTACGCCGATCTTCTACTACGACTTACGCAAGCTCCGACACCAAAAGCTCTCCGACCTGAACTCGTCTTCAACATCGGTATATCTTATTTTAAGCTTGTTTTATTATTGTATTGAAGATCTGTACTTTTATACATTTTGTGACATATTAGATTACCCATATATCGGTGCGATCAAGAATCGCGGGCCTTCGAGTAGGAGTCGAATTAGGCTCGAACGAAGTAAACCAAAAGTGTCTTCTGTGTTGTTTTATTCTATTATTTCCGCTATGACTTTATTAATGAAAAGATTTTTACGAACGATATTTAACCCCCCCCCCCTCCATCGCTATATCGATCCATCAATCTCTATGTACTCGGGATTGTGTTTATAATGCCCTAGGTGGGGCTGAGTGGCCGGGCCGACCTTCCATTTTATTTTGAAGGGAAATGGTCGGGCCGGTCAAACATAGAAGAAGCCTGACTTCCAGCCCTTATTGGAGGTAGGCGTCTGATCAAAGAAGCCCGAGCAAACCCGAGCCTGGAAAAGATAGGTTCCTAGTTCGGTCTGTTTTGGGTAAAAGAAGAAATAGAAAATGCGGGGTAAAAGAGGTATCCAGTATAGCCAAAAGAGAATGACAATACCGCTGAACAATCGGATGGAGTTTGGAACAAGTTGAGGCAGAGGAATCTCAAAATATTTGCATACCTTAAGGAAGAAAGAATGGATAGAAAAACGGAGGCAGGCTATAAACATGTCCTTACAGACGGTGACAAAGTGTTCGGGCAGAAGATGAGCACGGTGGTCATCAGACGGAATTATGTACTCGAAGGACTCAGAGAACTCATTGGAGAACTAAAGTAAATCCACGTCGCCATTGTCCGGGTCGACAGAGTGCACGTGAACCAGAGACTAGCGAGAGATCGGGAAAAAGAAGAGGACGCTATTACTACCGGACGGACAGGGAAAGAGAATATAGTAAAAGACTTACGATCGGTCGATCGGGAACCCGGGGACAGACAGTCAGACAAAGCAGAGGTCATGGAGATAAGAAAATGGACGCAAGATCGCAAAAAGTGCATTGAAAACTACAGGTGGGTACCCATTTATATAGATCACCGGAGTCCCCAACGAAGCCGTTGGATCGATGTCAGCAGAAAGAGGTGGATGATCTGGATCATTGATTTCAAATCATAGGAACAGTAAACCTCGCCGTCTCCTCAAATTTAGTGGCGACATCACATCGACAGATGCACCCAGCCGATGAAGGACACGTGGCAGTGACATTTATGGAGGATCCGATGTAATTACTATGGGAGATTTGGTGAGACGTGCGGATAATCTCCCGCATTTAATGTCTGTCGACTGTTACTGTTCCCGATACAGTGGGAAAACATGGGAAGGTGCCCGGTCATACGCCCATGTGCGCCTGGCCTTTCAGGATGACGGCCTCGCTCGGTCAGACAACTGGCACCGTACAGTTAGCATGACATATAGCAAAGAGGTCGCACTCCTTCACACCTCAGTCTAGTCAGTCAAACTTTCAGCCTTCTTCGACTAGATTTGAGGGGAAGGCTTATGATGCGGTGATGTAGGAGGGGCCCGCAGAGTCCGATCATGGTCAACAGGATCACCAGAGTGGACGAGCAGCTAGCCAAGTTCCCCGAGCGTAGGATTGCCAGAGTGGACGAGCAGCTAACCGAGTCCCCTAGTCGAAGCAGACCGCCCAACCCGAGCGTCTGCTTTGCCGATTGGCTATACGGCCGAACAGTGCATCTCAAGGTTCAGTGACCCGACTCGGCATGCGGACCGAGCAAGTTGCCCGGTCGACAGAGTCACCCATGTCCCAGACGGGCCAACCGAACGACTGGATGCCTACAACAAGGATGACTCCACTCCACCTACTCCTTTATCGCCCAGCATATCGACTATCAGAGTATAAGATGTCAGACGAGGTGTCTCGTACCCTTGGTACAGCCGAAGCTCCTAAACCTACAAAGTACAGAAACAACATGCTCAAATGAAGTAAAGTGTCAGAGTGTCAGCGACGGCTTACCCTTGGCAGGTAACGCTTAGATATGCGCGCCAAAGGATAAAGCCCCCACTATAAATAGGGACCTTTAGTATCCGACGGAGGTGTCTCGTACCCTTGGTACGGTCGAAGCTCCTAAACCTGACAAAGTACAGAAACAGCATGCTCAAATGATGTAAGGTGTCAGAGTGTCAACGACGGCTTACCCTTGGCAGGTAACGCATCGATATACATGTCATGAGATAAAGCCCCCGCTATAAATATGAGCCCTTGGTATCAGACGGAGGTACGTACACTTTACACTATTCATCTACAATTTACATTCATTTCTCGAGAGCTTTCCACTCACTTAAGCATCAGAGTACCAAAGGCAGGGACCCCTTCCCTGGCCCGGTCTCTAACGTTGTTTATGTTAGGATCGACCAGGTACCAACAATTTAGAGTTTGTACGATTGATTGCAGAGGCTAGGAGTGCGGAGCATCACTCGTTCGGATAGTCTTCACACAGTCAGCCTTTGAGCCACATCAACACTGTGTGACCCGGCATCAACTATCCGATTTCAAACAAAATCACCGCTTATACCCAAATCTAAAAATACACATACTCAAATAACTGATTATTTAATTGGATATAAAAATTTCTCTCTATCCTCCTCTCGTGGATATTAAATTCTCGAGAAATGGTCATCCAAAGCATAAATGAGCAAGCAATGAGATTTGACAACAGACCCGAACAGTTCAAAAGTCATACCATCCAACTTGTGTTTCAAAATGACCAAGTCTCCCTGTGACTTGAATCACACGAAATTGCCTTCTTCTTCTGCAACAGACGCACACACAACACAAAAGAAATATATGATAATTCAGGTGACTGCGACAGTTCTCCAATCTCCATAATTTTCGAATGTCTCTGAGGTTTCTATTTTTAGTAAAACACAATTTATTACCGGATGTGACCATCAAGAAAAAGAAATATCTCACAACATTTTCTTCTCAAGGATGAAATACTTAATTGAACCATCGAGGTGAGGTTTCAAACAAAGATTTCATTTAGTGGCTTTCATCAATGAAGCTAATAGGATAAACTTCATTAGATATGTACCTTGTCAACTCCACCCAAGTTTTATGTATCAATTGAGGCATTGCAGGATAGATATTGTGTAGACTAGTGATCACTAAATAAAGCTCAAATGGGCAATACTGCACAATTAGGACATGGTTAGGCCATTAAACCTCCCCAATAGTCCAATTTAAGTAAATTATATTGTAGCAGTATGAGCGAATTGAGTGATAATGCGGGTTCAATATATGACTTAATCGTAATGTTAGCTAAATATTAGCTCAGTATATAAAATTGTTTACCTTTTGTTCTTCCAAAGGTGTTAGTGACATCCATTAGGAGAAGGAGAACAGCCACACTTCATCTTATCTTCAGCCGTATAAAAAAAATCAAATCCTTAATTGGTCCTTACAAGATTTTGGGAATAAAGCTGGATTCTAAAACATGATCTGCGTATTGACCAATAATTCATTCCTTCTGTTTTTCTCCGTCTTTTTTTAAAACTAATTAATTATGGACAATTGTTACATACACTTTTGACAAATTTAGATTGTGTTTTTATTTTATCTCATTAAAACCAGTTCAATATCCAATCGTCTCGTAGCTCTTCATTCATACAAATGCCAAGATGGAAAGTTCTTGATGTGAGGTCTTCTTGCTCAAGGAAATCAAATTCGAGAGAATGACACTAGAGCATTAAACAGAACATGACTCGTTCATTGCGATTAAAGTATAAAGTATAAAGAAACTTTCATGAGTTGCAGTGCTGATTGATTGATTGATGTTCTTTACAAGAGGGTGAAGTATCTAGTCAGTCAAAACTCAAAAGGATGGCCCCCGTGTGCTCGGATGAGCCCTACCACACTTGTTTCAGATCACACTTAGTAAAATTTGCTTACGGTTCAATAATTTACTTTCTTACTCAAAATGCCACCTGAGTTGTGTTTGTTTCTGCTGCCTTTCTCGATACAGCCCTCACATTTTAATTCCTTTCACAGACGCACAAGGACAAAAACATTTATCCTGTAGCCGATTCAAATTCCTAGTCGGAGCGGCAGCAGCGTGCTGCAAGCCAAACAACGTGACCAGTCAGTCAGTCGCCCACCAAACACTCGTGCGCCGTGCAACTGCAAACTCAGCGATGGGATGTTGAGACATCGCAAGGGGCCATTTAACGCCATGGATTGCCCATTGCTCGCTGCTCCATCACGAGAAAGAGCACCGAAGAGGAACCGGACAGTACGGCCCCCTAGAGCATCCCATGCAAGCAAAGCCAAGCAAAATCGCCTTGGCATCACGTGAATGACGAGCCGAGCGTCATCTCGTCTCATCGTTTGTCTTCTCCCTCTCCATCCCCCACCGAACGCGCTCACGTCAATCTCTGCCTCGTCCCCGGCTTCCCTCGCAGCGCGATTCATGTGGCGACCGTTTCAGGACAAGATGATATTTTAGTTGGCGTAAATTACTCTTCTCTATCCACCTAATCAAAAAAACAGAGCAGCAGATTCGAGTTAACTCCCTTCGACGAAAAGTGTGGTGAGGAAGTTTTCAAACTTTTCTCTGACAGATACGAGACGATCGATTAACTCCCATCCGAAAGATTTTCGTGTTGGGAGTCGGAGCCACGAGAGCAGTGCCCCGTCCCATTGAGCATAAAAACTCGGGGGCTCGGTGGGACGCTGGATTTGATAGGAACCGGTTTGGATCCCAACTGGCTGCCGACGCGTTTGCGCCATGCGATCAATTTAAATCGAATGTGATCCGTCATGTTCAAGAAAAGGATCAATTGGGGAGAAAGATTGATCAATAATGGCCTTATCCAACCAAACATTATACCCGCCCCACCTTTAGTTTAGACTTCCCAATGGCCATCCATGCTAATATGCTCCGAGCCCCTGCACCACAGTTTCCAAATCTCTATCCAACATGCAAACCATGTTGTAACAGAATCACTTCATCGCCACGTTGAGAGCAAATTGTTGAGAGAACAGAATCGTCCACGATAGACACAAGATATGAAACTTCTACGCAAACCCCTTCCCAAAGGCATATGTCCTCCTCCAACATGATCAATCCCTGGATTCGTACTCGGTAAATCTAAGCCATCGTTAAAAGTTAGAATCTCCGTCGGTCGGAAACACAAACTTTTCCTTCTCCCATGGCTCATTTCATCCTGTTGAATCAACAGAGTTGGGAAAAGGGATCTGACAAGTGTTTCAGTAAAGTCCCTCTCCTCCTCTTCCACCCTTTTTAACACCCTTAACACAAAGCGCACAGAACAAGTGCCAAAATTGTTGGTTGAGGCTTCCTGCAAGACTGCAATATGCATGCTTCTCTGTTTTCTTTGCTCAGTTTCGTCTTCTTCATTCCCCACCTCTCGCTCTCCCTCAACCAAGAAGGCCTCTCTCTTCTCCTAGCCAAGAGCTCCCTCTCTGACCCCAACAACGCCCTGTCCAACTGGAACCCGGCGGATTCCACTCCCTGCGACTGGACAGGTGTCACCTGCAGCTCCGACGCCGTCACCGCCGTCGACCTCTCCAACCTCGGTCTCTCCGGTACCTTCCCTTCCGCCCTCTGCCGTCTCCCTCATCTCACCTTTCTCTCGCTTTCCAACAATGAACTCACCTCCACCTTATCATCATCCGCGTTCCGGGGATGCTCCGCGCTTAGCCACCTCGACCTGTCCCAGAATATGCTCCTCGGCCCGCTCCCAGCTTCCTTACCCGCGTTTCTCCCTGTCCTATTGCGCCTCGATTTCACGGAGAACAACTTCTCCGGCGAAGTACCGGCGTCTTTTGGCCAGTTCGCAAGGCTCCGATCGCTGTCCCTCGTGGGAAACCAGCTCATCGGCTCGCTGCCTTCCTTCTTCGCTAATTTGTCTTCTCTTCGCGAGCTTAATCTCTCTTACAACTACTTCGCTCCGTCTCCGATCCCGCCTACCTTTGCAAACCTCACGCAGCTTCGCGTGCTCTGGCTCGCCGGTTGCAATCTCGTCGGCAGCATTCCGCCGGAGCTTGGCCGCCTTTCCTCGCTAGTAAATCTTGACCTCACTTACAATTCGCTCACCGGAAGCATTCCCCAATCTCTCGCTGGGTTGTCGTCGGCGGTCCAAATTGAGCTGTACTCTAATTCGCTTTCCGGCCCGATTCCCAGTGGCTTCTCCAACCTCACCCAACTCCGCTTCCTTGACGCCTCCATGAACAAGCTTTCCGGCTGTATCCCTGACGACATTTTCCTCGCTCCAAACCTCGAAAATTTGCAGCTTTACGAGAACAATCTAGTTGGGCAGATCCCTCGGACCATTTCTCGGTGCAAGAACCTTATCGATCTCAGGCTTTTCTCCAACCGGTTAACGGGTTCTCTACCGGCTGATTTTGGCATGAACTGTCCACTCAGCTTCCTTGATCTCTCCGACAACCTCTTCTCCGGCGAAATTCCCGAAGCTTTATGTGGAGGCGGCGTGCTGGCGGAGCTGCTTTTGTTAAATAATTCATTCTCAGGAAGGTTGCCGGAGAGTCTTAGCAGATGTAGGACGTTAACACGGGTGCGACTGCCTAACAATCGTCTCTCCGGCGAGGTCCCCTCAGGATTTTGGGGACTGCCTCATTTGTGGTTGCTTGAGTTATCCGGTAATTCCTTCTTCGGCAGTATCTCTCCAGCGATATCCACCGCGGCCAATCTATCCATGCTCCTACTATCTGACAACCAGTTTAGCGGTCCTATTCCGGAGCAAATCGGTTCTCTGTCCAATATGTACGAGTTCTCGGCCGCCAATAACCGCCTCTCGGGGCCTTTACCGGCGAGCATGTGGAACCTTTTTGAGCTCGGAGAGCTGGACCTCCACAACAATTCCCTCTCCGGCGAGCTCCTCGGAGGGATCCATTCGTGGAAGAAGCTTAGCCAGCTGAACCTCGCCGACAATGAGTTCTCCGGTAGCATTCCGTCTGAGATCGGTGATCTCCCAGTGCTTAATTATCTCGATCTTTCTGGGAATAAACTCAGCGGAGTGATTCCAATCGAGCTGCAGAACCTTAAACTCATTCAATTCAACGTATCCAACAACGAGCTATCTGGCGGTCTTCCTCCTCTGCTTGTGGTTCAGGGCTATCAGAACAGCTTCTTGGGCAATCCCGGCTTATGCGGGGACTTATTCACTGGCCTCTGCCCTCGAATGAAAGACGAAGGCAATTCTGAGCGCGAAGTGATCGTGTGGCTTCTTCGATCGTTATTTGTGCTCTTGGCGCTCGTGCTTGTGCTCGGCGCGATTTGGTTTTATTGGATGAATAAGAATCCGAAGACGGCACAGCCAGCAGCAGACAAGCTAAAATTGAAGCTGACTTCCTTCCATAAGCTTGTGCTCAGTGAGAATGAAATCTTGAATTGCCTGGACGAAGATAACGTGATCGGCACCGGAGCTTCTGGCAGAGTCTACAGGGTTGTGCTCGCGAGCGGCGACGTGGTGGCAGTGAAGAAACTCTGGGGAACCTCCAAAAAGAGTTACTTTCGTCAGGGCTTCGGGGACAGCTTCGAAGCAGAGGTGGCGACTTTGGGGAAGATAAGGCACAAGAACATCGTGAAGCTGTGGTGCTGCTGCACGCACAACGACTGCAAGCTTTTGGTGTACGAGTACATGCCAAATGGGAGCTTAGGAGACAAGCTACACAGCAGCAAAGGAGCCCAGCTCGACTGGCCAATGAGGTTGAAGATTGCCGTGGATGCGGCGGAGGGGCTTTCCTACCTTCACCACGACTGCGAACCACCTATCGTTCATAGGGACGTCAAGTCCAATAACATATTGTTGGATGCGGAGTTTGGAGCCAAAGTTGCAGACTTTGGCCTCGCCAAGGCCATTGAGAAGGGACCACAGTCCATGTCAGTCGTTGCTGGTTCCTGCGGTTACATTGCTCCAGGTTCGTCCACTTCCACTGCTCTTGTTTTTCAAAACGCTCTGTTTCACTGCGAGGGCTCTGCTTTTTCGTGCAGAGTATGCGTACACACTCCGGGTTACTGAAAAGAGTGACATTTATAGCTTCGGCGTGGTTCTCCTTGAGCTGGTGACTGGGAGGTTTCCGGTGGATCCTGAGTTCGGAGAGAAGGATTTGGTGAAGTGGGTGTTCAGTACGATGGAGCAGAAAGGAGTGGACAGTGTGATCGATCCGAGGCTCCATCTTTGTTTCAAGGAAGAAATTCGCAAGGCGATCAATATAGGCCGCCTCTGCACCGCCTCTCTCCCGATCAATCGCCCATCCATGAGAGCCGTGGTGAAGATGCTCATTGAGGTGGCTCATGACAACGTGGTTAACCCGTCAATTAAGGACCCGAAGCTCGTTTGATACCCTGCTTAATTAATTAGTAGCATTAGGACATCGTGGTAGTTTAGTTAACAGACAAGGAGCTTCATGTTATTTTGTCGCATACCGTTCGAACACAACTGTGCACTGGTCTTATGATGAAAACCCAAAAGTATTAATCTCAATGTATCTTTCGACAACCAGATTTTGTACCAGTAGCTTTGACGAAAGTACATGTATATGGCAGGGTGATAGTTGCACATCAACCACCGTAGGTGCCTCTCCCAGATAAAACACCTCTAATGATCGGAGATGCCTCCGTGAGGAAGAGACGCCACGATGATCACCCATCTACGATGTGTACGTTAATTTGTATCCTGCGTTTCCTTACATCTGAAATCTTTCAAACAAATTCTTTAAAGACCTGGACTTTGGATGGTGTGGATTGATAGTTCGAAGAGAGATCAGGTAATTGACTGTGTCGGAGACATTGGCCAAGTTGACTATTGTCAAGTCCGTCCTAGCGCAATACGTATCTTTGGTTGACCATTGTGAATTGACGTTATGTCAGTTAAGTCACTAATTAGTGGATCGATTTATTTATGAGAAAATAGATGTCTTCGATTTTATTACTAAAGGACATCCATTGGCCTCGTCCTGTGGTTTATATATAATCAGTGGATCGATTTGTTTATGTGAAAATAGATTGTCTCCCATTAATTAATATCCATTGGCTTTTTATATGGTTTATATACATTGATTCCGTCGTTGGTTTATGATCTAGATGATAAGATAAAGTCGTGGAGCAATAAATATGTTTAGTCAGTATGATTGGATAGTATTTGATTGGTCGGTGAAACCTTTCACTAAGATATTTAATTAGAAGATGTCCAAGGAAGTAGACAGTAACTGAGGCTATCTCGGACATATAGACCCGAAGTCACCTCGGACAGGTACCTTGGACAGATAGTAACCGAGACCACCTTGAACACATAGACCTGAAGTCACCTCGGACGGATAGTAACCGAGGCCACCTCGGACACATAGACCCGAAGGCAAATCGGACAGGTAGTAACTGGAGTGCCCTTGGGCATATAGACCTGAGGGCACTCCGGACAGGCAATAATCAAGGCCACCTCGGGCCCAAATACCCGAAGACACCTCAGACACATAGACCACAGGGCAGGACATGTGGCAAGTCTATTTATGGAAAGCCCAATAAGGAAAGAAATCGACGCACACGTGACACCTGTCTCTAAAACCATATATTCTTTGTCAAAAGCAGAAAGCATAATTCCTTGTAACGGAAGAAGTCCCCAGGGCAGGACACGTGACCTTCACAATTTTGACAAGTCCGTTATGGAAAGCCCTAATAAGGAAAGAAATTGGCGCACACGTGATATCTGTCCCCGAAACCCTAATTTCTCTCCAGGTATAAATATAGCCTCTCGTGGAGGCCAAAGGTAAGCAATATTATTCATCTACGCCGCTTTTTTCCACTTTAGGGTTTCTTCTCCCTCACCTTGAGCTAACTTGAGCATCGGATGACCAAATAAGGAGAGGAATCTCCATGTTTAGTTGCTAACGTTTCTCTTCGAGTTCTTGGTGTGCAAGAAGCAGGTCATCTTCGTCGTCCACTCCAATTCTACATTAACAATCACTCTCCCCGGTGTCCGCCTACTCACTTATAGACAGGATCATATATATTAATTTAGGAGGTGGTAATCATAAAGTGTTATGTGGATAAGGAGGTCAACATTCCTATTGAGGTGGTGGGCAAAGTCAAGGAAGAGCAGAGCCATAAGTCCGTATGACCTTTCTACTAGTAGCCCTCGTCTCCATGACGCTCCCGACCCCGAG
>JBAMIE010201535.1:0-11021 GCA_037177295.1 Kaempferia parviflora
TGTCTATCACACCGCCCCTGAGGGAACACATAATAAAGTGGATCATGACGGCAAAAGGCGATGCGCTCGCCCCAGTGTCTCCGCCAATCCGACCCTAAGCCAACACAGAGGAGGTAAATCACATGAGACTATTAGCCATTAGGATAGGGACTAGCGCATATACCTTGATCAAGTATGTACCTGGATAATGTTAATAGATCTATGATAAATAGTACCCAATTAAATAGAAAATATATTAAATTTTAGTTTAAATGGTGTTAAATTTAATAATTATATCTCTTCTTAAAATTTTTATATCTATATTTTATTATATTATGTGTCATAAATTTTAAGATTCACATAGAGAATAAAAATAATTATTTTTTTTACATCGAGACAGACTTTACAAATAAATTTTAAACAAATTTACCATTAAAAAAACCTCACAATTGGTGGATGCAATAAATGCCAAGACACGAACGAGGAGACAAAAAAGGATAGAAAATAGACGACGATGTGAGACAAATGGAGACAGAGTAACAGAAACTCGTGACTTAATTCACTTGGAGATTTGCATGTTAATAAGCAACTCGTGACTTGATTCTGGACTCCACACTCGTGGTTAACGTGGAAGCAAAGCACCACCATCCAACGCCGCTTCTTGCACTCTTCTTTTGCTCGAGTTCCACGACGGAAACGTATACGTTTACTTTAAAATTATTTTATAAATATATTTTTTTAATAAAAGAATTAAAATCGTACCATATTCTATTTTTTATTTTAAAAATACTTTTATTTTAATATTAATATATTAAAATAATTCAGTTTAATTTAATCAAAAATGATATATATACAACTCTTTGACAATTTAATCGCACTGGTTTAAACTAAATAGAATAGCTTTAAAATTATTAAAAATATATAATGGTCATTTAATATAAGTTATAATAGTTTGATGATGATTTTGATCCAATCTAAATAATTTTTATCGAGTTATAAAGAATTTTTATATAAAAGTATTTTATAAAGTATATATTTAATTAAGTTGGATTAAAAAATAATATATAGAAAAACTATGTTTAATAATTATTCGAAATTTACAACCTGAGAATTTTAATTATTTTTCTTGAGTAACACGAAATGAAATAAATTCCTAACTTATTGTTCAAGAATTTGCCTAATGACTGTCATAACGATCACTACAACGACATGAATTAAATCTCTACATCCGTCTATCTCATCTTTCATCGGCTTTCCTTCTCAGTCATGGCAATTCACCTCCTCCCTATTAATTTCAGGACGGATTGAGGAGAGCAGTGAGGGATCATGTCGAATTTTCATTAAAAGAAAAAAATTGACATGAATTAGAATTGTCCTTGTTGGCGTTGGTAATTATAGTGCCGTATTAATAAGTTTTAGAGTCAATTTTTAACGGATATAAAATATCTAATTAGTTGTCTGATCTCCTCTTAAAAAAGGTCATTGTACTAGAGTAAAATGTCTCTCATAATTTATCTTCTTGTATCTAACGAGGGGCTAATGATACTGACCGCTTGGGGTACTTTATGACATGAATCAGAATTCTTTTTACTAAGGCTATGCTTGATTAGGGATAATAATGCAATTAAACTTGTAATGTAATTAATTTTATAATGTAATTAATTTTATAATGTAATTAATATTATATTACTATGTTTGATTAAAAAGTTATATGTAATCTTTGATTACAAAGGTAATTATATTCTTTTGTTAGATGTATGTTATTTTAAATATCTTGCACCTTCTGTAGGTGGTGGCGGGCGACGGTCAATGAGGGAGGTGGTGCCAGCGAATTTGTTGAGAGCTTTGTTTGATGAGATGAATTAAAATTATATTTGGCATATAAATCTTAAGGTTGGAATATAATACAAATTATATGTTATTAACCTTGTAATTCAGATTACAAAAAATTATTATTTTTTTAAATCTAAATTATATTACAAATTTAAAATTATACCAAATAAAATAATCAATCTGGTACTAATTATCCCTCGTCAAATACAACCTGAGCCGCTTTAATGGAGCATATCACATAGACACATATGAATTAGAATTTCGTTTAAAAAAAAAAACTGTCATTTTCTCATCAACTTGAAAAATTAGTTCATCTAATTGCGTTGTCCTGCCACCAATTAATTTAGATGGAAATGGTAGTTGATATTTGATATTTCAATAAATAAAACAATAAATAAGTGATATTATTTTTTTCCTTTACCATTGATCCTATCTTAAGTCAACGGCACTCGCCTCAATCAAAATTAAGCTAAATTGCTATGTATTAGAAGAAATTTATGTGCAAATTGTCTTTTTATTGATTTAATTGCACATTATTATCATCATTTAATTTTATAGCTTGGCTTATATTTATTAGCTTCCACTTGTTTCTTCTTCTCTTTTTCCTGTCGCAAATATCTGACTCATTAATTAATTTAATCACTCAATTAATTTGTTAATTACGATAAGTATCCGGAAACAAAATCGCCAGCTCTTCAATTCTATCCACTTTCTTTTCCGTGAAAATTGCATTCCGCACCCTCAATATTTTTTCTGCATCAAGACCTCCGAATAATTTTAGAATCATCAAAACACGCCTTCTAATATTTATATTTAACGTTCCAGCATTTTTTTGAAAGTTATTTTTATGAATATCAAGCTTATTTCGTGTTGAAAAAACAACCATTATTTAAAAAAATAAATAAATAAATACCAACCAAATGAAGATTAACAACTGAAAAACCTGTAAAAGGTATTTTCAAAATATCAATAAATTGTAAGGGGGAGAGTGAAATTTAATTTTTTTCACCCTCTAAATAGAAATTGTACTGCAGCAAAGCCCACCCGAAGGAAAGCTCATCGCCACAACCTCCCTTCCGGCCTTCCCCTTCCCTCTCTCTCTATATATATCCCATTACTTCCGTCCGACCAGTGGATCGATCGCCTCTCTCCTCGTGTTCCGGCCATCGACCGCTGTCATCGATCGGAGCGGAGTCGAGGTAGATAATGAAGGAGGGAGAGGAGTCAGAGGGGAGGAGCAGGCCAGGAATGCGATCGTTGCTGTCGAAGTACGAGATGGGGAGGACGCTGGGCGAGGGCAACTTCGGGAAGGTCAAGTACGCGAGGCACGTTGAGACCGGCCGCTCCTTTGCCGTCAAGATCCTCGACCGCAAGCGCATCCAATCGCTCAACCTCGATGACCAGGTACTAGTTTCGTTTCGGTCTCGTTTGCTCTAATTAATAGAGCAATTCACTTGTCGCCGTCGTTGATTTATTCGTGAAACGTGGAAACAGATCAAGAGGGAGATCGGCACCTTGAAGCTTCTCAAGCATCCCAACATCGTTCGCCTGTACGAGGTCCGTTTCTTCGAGTTCCTCCTCCTCGATTTCGAATATTTCTCGTTTTCCTATTCCGTTTTTGAGTTTTTTTTAGGTATTTAATGGAGTGATTAAGTCCGATGTGATTCGATCGGTTGATTGTGAGAAGGATGAGGCAGTTATTTCGCGTGGATAAACATCACCTCGGGATAATGGAATCTTGTTGGCTGTTTTCATGTGTGCTTGGGTTGGGGGATTTTTGTTTTCTACAAAAAGTTGTTAGCTAATTGGTCGCCTTCTACGACGCTGATTGGCTCCCCCTCCTGTCCCCTTTGGGTTGGCTACGATCTATTTCTGTTCATGAAACGATGGAATCGACCCAAATCATTGAGGCACCCTTTTAGCGTTGGACCCCCAACGTCCCCATCCGTCTGGTGCCGACTTGCTGTCAATGCTTTTTGAGGGATCCATCGAGCTCTGTCCACTATCAGACGCGCAGTGGTTCGGCGCAGCCTTGGAATTGAATTGGAGTCACGATCTGTAATTCAGGACTCCTTGGTCGCTGACGCTTATTGTCTAGCACTCATTTAGTTCTAGGCTTCTAGCGAATTTTTTTTCTGCAACATTGTTTTGTGTCTTTGACTAACACAGTGGCATTATTTTTTTCAGCAAAATTATTCAAAAATTAAGAAAAAAAAATGACTATTTAGTGGTGTCGAATTGTTAAATTTCATAACTTTGTTACCTCTAATCTTCACAACCCACTTATTTAGCTGTGTAGAATATCTTATGGCCTACGGTTGGACTTTAATTTCACTATATATCTAAAAAAGTTCTAAGCAGAGAAATGTATTTCTCAGGAAAAACAGCTCATTGTCTGTGGTGACGAATTTTAGAAAGATACTTTTTATCGTTTAGCTTTTTTTTTTTTGGTCATGTGACAGGTGTCCGCTAGCAAAATCAAGATTTACATGGTCCTGGAATACGTAAATGGTGGCGAATTGTTCGACATAATTGTAAGGATCTTCGACTAGTGACTTTATGATTGTCCTTGCATTTCGGAATGCAGGGTTCCTAAAGTTGGTACCTCTTTTTGTTGTTGTTGATCTGTTGAAGCCGGAGAAGGGACAGCTTTCCGAAAAGCAAGGACGTCATTTTTTTCAACAGTTGATTGATGCGATTAGCTATTGCCATGATATGGGTGTTTACCACAGAGATCTAAAGGTTCAATTACATAACTATGGCGTTTCAAGTTACACCCTAGCATATGATTATAAGATGCAAGCAACCATAATTCTTCACTTGTTAGGTTATGATTCTTGACTTTTTTTAAAAAAAAATATTTACAGCCGGAAAATGTACTTGTGGATGCAAATAGAAACATAAAGATATCTGATTTCGGTCTCAGTGCTTTACCTCAGCATCTAGGGGTATGTCATTCAGTGTTCCAAATGAAACAAAACACAGAGCAATCTATCTATTAACATACAGTTTGGCTAATATCTTGCATTGTGCATCAGAATGACGGCTTGTTACACACAACATGCGGAAGCCCAAACTACATTGCTCCTGAGGTACATGTTCAACTCACACAATACCTTCCTAGATAAAGATTGAGAACGTGTTTAATTTCTTTGCGAGTCTTAACAGTTCTCATGATCAATGACTAGGTTCTCTCCAACCGAGGTTATGATGGTGCAAGGTCAGATATATGGTCGTGTGGTGTCATTTTATATGTTCTTCTCACTGGTTATCTTCCTTTTGATGATCGAAATCTTGCCGTTCTATATCAGAAGGTGAGATTTATAAGGATGAAATGATACAACGGTGAACCAAGTTACTTTTGACTCATTTTAATGTGCCATGTTTCTTCAGATACTTAGGGGAGACACAAAGATTCCCAAGTGGCTCTCTCCTGGTGCTCAAAACATACTAAGAAGAATTCTCGATCCAAATCCTGTTACTCGGATAAATGTGGCAGGAATCAAGGCAGATGAATGGTTCAAGCAAGACTATGTACCAGCTGTCCCGACCGATGGCTATGGCGATGAGGAGATAATCTTCCATAACTCTCTTCCAAGTAAAGAGGTAAAAAGAGCAATTTGATCACAAACTTTTATTTTTACGCTATCATGCACTTCTTTGTAAATTTGTTTCTTGAAACGAACAAGGCAGGAACATATGCATAATATGTTACATGAAACCTGTACTGAATTCATAAAAAAAGTTGAACTTCAGTAATAATAATAATTATCAAACAGAATGCCACTTAGGCGACACTGATATTAATTAAGATGTATATCAATCTAAAACAGAGGATTGTTGATTGGATGCAGAAAGCGAACTGTTTTTTTTTTGTCTGCAGCATAATGTCGCAGATGAAAATGAGACTTCGCCCAGCCATATCAATGCATTTCAGCTGATCGGAATGTCTTCATCACTTGATCTTTCTGGTTTTTTTGAGAAAGAGGTAAGAATGTTAATCAGTACAAAGATCGAACTGTGAGAAAGCTATGGTCTAACTTTAACGAATTTAAAATAAAAAAAAAACAAAAAAAAAATATTCATTTTCAGGAGCAGTCAGTTGAAGTTATTTGGATGATTAACATTCTGCTGCTTTGTTTGCGATTTCAGGATGTCTCCGAGAGGAAAATCAGGTTTACATCAAACTATTCGCCTAATGTTTTGTTTGAGCGTATAGTGGACATTGTCACACAAATGGACCTTCAGGTTCTGAAGATACACGACAAAGTTAGTGCAACTCAATATTTATCTCATTAGCATTGTCAAACTTCCATTTCAGAACGACGAGTTAATGTTCCTGTTCGTTGTCAGTTGAAAGTTGTTCAGAAGCAGGACTCAAAGAGGCCCAAGAACGTTGGATCACTCTGCGTTTCGATAGAGGTAACTCGATGCATGAGCTAGATGCAGAACTAGTCGATTCCCTAATTCAAAGAATTTTAGTTATCATTTAATGTGGCATGCAGGTGTTCGAGGTCAATCCATCTTTATGTGTTGTAGAATTGATGAAATCACAAGGTGATTCTTCATGGTATAGGAAGGTACTAAATTTACTTTTTGGTTCAAACTCCAAACTCAGGGATTTAGAACTCCCACTTCAGTGATTGCTCAGTTCAACTTCCCTGGGTTTTCATTCACAGATGGGATCAAGGTTATCAGAAGAGTTGGGCGTGGGTAAAGACCAGCAGCTATCGGAGAGAGAAATGATAACACCGGAGGAAGCGGAGGTGCCTCCTGCTGCTGCATTATGACACAGGATAATTTTGAAGTGGGTAGTAGGATTATGAAGTGAATAAGGGTTGTACAGAAGCCTAGGGACTTTATGTAGGGTACAATAAATATTTTGTTGTGAATTTTATATTTATATTATTATTTAATAATTTATAAAATATTTAAAAATTATTAGTGAAATATATTAAGCAATAATGTGTTCTGCAGTGCATGATTGTTAGATTCCTTTAATCCTATAATGAAACCTAACAAAGTTAACATGGGATGATACCCAATCAAGAGTACTAAATCAAGAGACAAACTGATAGTGGCCCAGGGCGATAGACAAATCAATTCTTTCGTTGGCATATCACACACCCAGAATCCTCGATACTAAACCACCCACCAACACTTTTCAAATTTACCTGGCCGCCAATTTGTGAAACCAGATCGTCCACCTCCAAATTAATCATATCACAAAAGCTAATATTTAGATTAACAAAAATAAAAGATACGCGTTGATAGCAAAAGGCTAAAAGCATATCACATAAACATATTTCAGTACAAGGACTCAAAATGAGGATAACAGCAATTTAACATCTTTGGCATGCCGTTTGCCAATAGCACGCATGCAAGCTCATTGTCTTTGTCTAATAACATAATCTAGTAGCACATTCAGAAGAATGTGTTTAACCACCAAATTACCTATAGCTTTACTCGAAAGCATTTAGCATATTTCTATAAGTTTTTACCAATTAACAGTAAATAACAATATGTAGCAAACTTGTAGAGAATGAGCTGGTCTCAGGTGTGCCATCCTAGATTTTGCATACATATAACATGTACTGAGACTGCATTTCGATATTTTTTTTTTGCATCATCATAGTTTAGGACGGTTATCTCATTTGCCACTCATACCCATATCTGCGTTTTTATCTGCATATGGTAAACTGAATGATAATGGCTGCCAACCAGATTGGTGAGGCACAATCCACTTGTTCACATCAGTTATAGCTTGCAGTACCTGAAGAACGTCACCTAAAGTAAGATGGTTCAGGCATGATTTTTTAATAGCTATTGCTGCTTGATACCTGCACCAGATTATCATTTTGATATTATAGATGTGAAAACAAAATGAAGCATATCCGCAAAGAAAAGAATGTTACCTGCTTTGTGATGCCGCCACTGAACGGCGTCCTTCTATTGAAGATAGAAACTTAAGCACTGCATCCACAGTAGCCTTTGGATGTCTAGCATAAATATCCATAGTATTAACCCATTTCCAGAGTGTAATGTTTTTTTTTACATACAAAGGCAATTTACCACCCAACATATGGACCACAATATGTTGATGTTGAATAGCATAATCTAAGGCTGCCTTAATGTCGAAATTCTGGATATTCATTTCACCATACCGAATACAATCAGCTATATTTGCTTCTGTCGGAATCATTTTGTCAGCTTCTAAGATATGCAAGGCACTTAAAGTAATCTGAACCTCAGAAGTTGGCACAGGGCGCCCTGCGTTATTCGAGAGCCCATCTTGAGACATAAATTTGTGTGTAGGTGAAGGTAGAGGTGGAGGTCTGTGCATATATTCAGAACTCCAAGAGCCATTTTTCTCTGGGCAAGAACTCAAACTTGGCTTGTTTGGGTTTTGCTTATAGGATAGACCATTTCGATTACCACTGCTGGAATATTCTGAGGCACCAGGCCTAACCATTTCAGATTGGCTAAATGGGCGTATTGGTGGATTGAATGGACCAGGGGAATAGTATCGTGGGCCATTATAAGAGTTTGAGGTAGCATAGTTGTAGCTTGGAGAATTTGCTGACGACAAATTCCCATGTTGATTATTAGGTTGTGGAGGCAGTAAATCACTTGGTTTTAGTGGATCAGGTCCATGCGATTTATGGTTACTAGGAAAGATATTCCCATGTTCTACAGCAAAAACAGGCCTAGGTGCAGTATATTCTGCTACATGGCCACTAGAATATTCAGGCCAGTTTCCTTCTGCTGAATGGCTACTAGAAGAATCAGGACAGTTTCCTTGAAAAAACTCATGAGGAGCTACCTTAAAAGGCATTGCTTCAGAAGGGTGACAAGGCGGCATTTGAGTTGATGACTGATAAAAAGGAATACTATTCTTCAATTGGGAATCATCCTGGAATTCGGTGCTAGGTATAGTTGAGAGTGACACTTGCTCAGGATTTTTCATATTGTTGCTAAATTGTTGGCTACTAGTGTCAGCTGGAAGACCTGATCTTATTGGAGGCAGATTGACTGTGCTTGGCGTCAAGGTTATAACACTAGTTGACCGGGTAAGATTTGATTGTTTCCTTTGTTTCCATTTTGTGCGATTATCAACTTTAACATTCGCACAAATTCTATGAGTGCCTAGACTTACTGCACTAGTGGGATCACTAGGGTATTCAGTCATTCGTTCATGATCAGCAGAACATCGACAATTTATATCTTCACTGACAGGATTACCAAGTGACACATTGTTAGTATAAGGTGGCACAGCCAATGGTTTCCCACCAGTCACAAGGTCCTTCCAGTTCCAAACACTCTTTGCTGCTGCAACAAGTGTTTGAGATACATTTGGTGGTTGAGCAAGAAGAATGTTGTACCTACGAAAACTAAGTTGGTGGAGAGCATTTGAAAAGTCACGATCACCAGATATTAATAAGTAGTTGGCAGGAGGTGGATTATCAACTGCCCAAAGTAACATGTCAACCAAAATCTTCTTATCACTTGCATCTTTAACGCCTGTGTTACGGAGACGAGGATAAATATACAAATGATTGTAAACAATCCTTCTGAAACAACTCTATACTATTCAAGAAATAAGATCTCTCCAAAGAAGAAAAGCAGACTACAGAGTCAAGTGATATATTAAAATTAATGCACACTAATCAAAATAGGATTGTAACATGTAAAATCTAGATTTATATCAAATTGGAACTTGCACTACTAGATTGTGTATGATGCGGATAGGTATTGAGGGCTGGATAGGAATTAGAGAGTAGGGTATTTTGGGTATTTCACTATTTTAGGGCTTTTAAAGGGAATTGTAGCAAGCGGAAAGAAGGGGACTTCGTGGGTTCTTTTTTCCGCCGCCAACGCTACACAGCATGCAGCCACCTCGCCGCCGGTGATGCCGCCGACGCCGATAACTCCATCTCGCTGCCGAACTTCCCCCCACGCCGGCCACCGAGCTCCAGCAGCCCGCCTCATCGCCGTCTCACTCTCCCTCTCCCTCTCCTCACACCTCCAGCAGACTCCCCACACCTCCGGCGGAGTCCTTATCTCTCCGGAAGCCCCTACGTCGCCTCCGACAGCCCACGCGCAGTCTCCGGCAAGCTCCTGCCTCCGGCGGCTTACGCACCGTCTTCGACGGGCCCTTTATGTCTCGGGCAGCCCACAGCCAGCCCTCCTCGTTGTCGTCGGCCAGTAATCGCCGCCGCGCTTTTCCGGTTCCGCGCCGCCTATTTTATGCCGACCATTGAGCCGATGTCGTATTCCGACCATCAAGTCATGATTGTATCTCTGCTTGTAGGTTCAAGCTTGTAGGCCGCTGTTGTACCCAGGCTGCGTACTGTTGTCCAGATCCACGCCACATCCGGCCTCGTGCCGCCATCCCTGGATCTCGGCGACTCGATCAGTGACGCAACCAGCTCACCGGTCAACCCGAGGGCGCCCCCGGGCAAGATATGTCTCCCATACTATGTAGCACCGACACTCTAAATTTGTTTTTTTTTTTTGAGTGTCGGACACGGACACGACACGGACACGGATACGACACGCGAATACACGTGTCAGACACGACAAAACCGTGTCGTTGACTTTTTTTCTCATTTGACCAGTTGGACACGTTTTCAGACACGTTTGGGCTCAATTGTAAAAAAAATAAAAACTTTTAAGGGTAGAATTGAAAAACATTAAAATTCATACGAGTACTTAATAAAATAAAAAACCCTAAATTTGCTCGCCACTGTTGCTCGCCCCAATTTTCTTAATCGGGGCCGTTTTCTTCATCGCGACGCCGAGACTCCAGTCACGCCGATTTTCTTCATCGCGACACCAGAACGCGAGCGAGCACTGTCATGTTCACTTGCCGCTGTTGCTTACCACCGTCGAGTCCGGTCGTCGCCCTGATTTACTCGCCGCTGTTGGTCACCCCGATTTGCTTCATCGCGACACCAAAACGCGAGCGAGCAGTGTCACATCTGTTTGTCGCCGTCGTGTCCGGTGGTCGCCTTCACTCGCCTGCTCACCGTCGCTCCTCTGAGCTTCGCTCGCCTACGCTCTCCAACAACCGCCATTGCTCACAGTTGCTCGCTATTTCTTGTAGGTTTTTGCTTTTCTATTTTCTTTTGAGATCATGATTTTAGTTTTGGCTGTTGTTGCTCGCAGCAATCTGTTGTTGCTCGCAGCAATCTGCCGTTGCTCGCAGC